>JANDKE010001739.1:0-12861 GCA_027627275.1 Coprinellus aureogranulatus | reverse complement strand
TCAACTTCGACCCCGCACGCCGTCAACATTGTCGTCCGGACTCTCCAACTCGCCTTCAACCCGCGATCACCACCCGCCCATGACACTGCTCCCTCCCACTCGATCGCCATTCCACCCACTCCCGGGCTTCGTTTTGGTACCCGCCTTCCCCTCCTCTCTCTTTGGTTGCCCATGGAAACCAATGGACGCCTACTGTCTTACCTTGAGGCGACGATCGAACTCACACCCCCGGCAAGTTCGACGGGCACAAGGCGCGAAGTTCGCCTGGGTAGGAGGTGGGGCCAGAACTCACGTCGGTGGGTTGCTTAGGGGGAGGTATAGGTGTAGAGTTGGTGTTACCGCCTAGACGTCGCAGCGTTAGAGGCGGCGGTCTCTGAGAAGATCTGACAGAAGTACTGGGAGAGGGATACCCGAGGGCTATTGCATGCTGGGCACCTCACCTACTTATGGGGCCATTAGCCTGCTCAGGCGCCTCAGGCTTTGTTCGAATCAGGATATCGCTGCCTGATCCCTGGAAGTAGCGTCGCATGGTGGTAACAACAACGCCCGGATTCGGGATTATGCTCCCTCCTCCTCTGCCTACGCACGATGCGCCTATACGTTCACATCTCTTCTCAACGACCAGGATGCACCCTTTGCTATCTTCCACCCTTTTCGATCTATCCACGTCCTTCATGGGCTCCTTTCGACCTTGCGCTTTACTCTTATTCGTTCCGACAACAGCCACTTACTACACGCAAACCCCATCTCAGTCCCGCCTTCTCGTACAATTATTCGCCTACAGTGCAGGACGGCCCTACGAGTTCGTGCGATCCGATCGTTATAGCCTTCCAATTCGGCTTCTTCCTCCTCCACTTCAGTTCGCTTGCATGTATTCTCCATGAGATGTCGGTTGGGGTTGGAACTCGCGTGCGGATACCCGCGGTCGAAGCGTCGATCTCTTACCCCAAGCTCAGACCAAAGTCGGCCCATCGCAACCCTTAACGTCCGCAGGTGGCGCTGTCCTGGATCCACCGCCCTCTGTTCTTTTCCGCGAGGAAGAGCCCCCGACTATCCATCCCGGAGACTTGTGCTTCAGCACTCCCGTCCGCACCCAACTTCACCAACCACCCCCTGTCGTAGCCCAGTATCTAACCCCCTCTTTTTATCGCCCATCCTACCCCCTCCCCCTGGACCGCTTTTCAAGCCGTTGGATATCAAAGATAGAGTTAGGGGATCAGCCTCACGCTCGTTCGAAGCTTGGTAGGACAAGCTGGCGTAGGAAACGGGGTTGGAGCTTTCGGGTTGCTTCAGAGAGGTAGCCGAATCCGGGCGCTGAGTGAAAATGTTATTCAGGTGTAGCACCGGGAGGCGTGGATGTGGAGGTCGGGGTCGGACTCTCGAAAAGGACAGCCAGGAGTGCTGCGAGGGGTTACGGCAAAATGGGCTGTTCTTCCCCTTTTTCAAGCAGAAGGCCTTAGACTTCTCAAAGCCTCCAGCACCTCGGAATTAGGCGTAGCGTTGACTAACGGAAATAATGCTTGAGATATCCCACCGTGCAGGGGTGTTATAAATCTGTGCTACTATATTCGAAGGTACAGGATGCTGCATAACTGTAAATATCTACTCTTTTGCACGAGCGGGGATGAATCAACGGCCACGGTAAGATATGGTGTACGGCGTGGATTGGCATATCTGATACGAGGAAAGTGGAACGGACAATGAGGAGAGCAGAAAAGCAGTTCCCGAAGGACTAACCCATTCAGAAGGTAAGAGAGGTTCATAGTCAACCGGAGGGCTCAGCATGGGAATGCTCATCGTCGGAATATTCGCTATCCGAGGAGGGATCCCAGGGACAATGGGCAGAGCCTCCAGGGAGTGCCCCTTCAATGAAAGGCCAAGGAAACACCTCGTGTGGCTGTGGCGGACGTCCCTCGGCGCACCTTTGAGAGTCATTCAGTCACGGTGGTTTCAATAGCAAGAGGGACACTCACCGTCTCCAATTAGTACCATGATAGTCGGCGTGCGAGAGCTCCACCTCGGTGGACGGTCCGATGACATATTCCACAGGTGGGAGGCTCAGAGAAGGACGGAATTGCAGGGGGACCCAGAGAAGAAGATCCTGGGAGGCATTGCGGATCCAGCCGTCATCATTCATTACAAGGCTTGCGGGAGGATAGTGGTGCAGGAAGGAAGGCTTGGAGGAACGTTGCTTCAGACTCCAGACCCTGATTGTATTGTCATAGGATCCGGAAACAATCCGAGAACCGTCAGGTGAGAAATCGATTGAATTGACCCAGCCTTGGTGGCCTTCGAGTGTAAACATGAGTGCACCACTCTGGGCGTCCCAAATGCAAATGGTATTGTCCATAGACCCTGAAGCAATCTTTGAGCCGTCGGGGGAGAACTTGACGCTTTGGACACATCTGGAATGCCCTTCCAGCGGACCGAGCACCTCCTCCCCACTTTCTGCATCCCAGACTTGAACGGAATGAAAGAGGGATCCTGACACAATCTGTGTACCGTCTGGTGAAAAGGCGACTGAATAGACCCCACCATTGTCATGACTGTGGAGAGGACCCAGAATTGCCTGCCCGCCATGCACTTCCCATACCCTAACGGTTTCGTCCAGGGATCCAGAGACGAGCCTTGACCCGCAAGATGAGAAGTCGATGGACGTGATGGGGCCTTCATGTCCCTCGAGGGGACCCAAATGTGGATTCCCAGTCAGTGCGTCCCATATCCGGATTGTCCTATCCTCGGAACCCGAAGCAATACGAGAACCATCGGGAGAGAATGCAACGGATGAGACTGCCTTGGAATGACCTTGGAGCGAGCCCAGGACCAAGGCACCGCTCCGTGCATTCCAGATTTGAATTGAATTGTCCACTGCCCCTGACACAATCCTGGAGCCATCGGGGGAGAACGCAACAGAGGTGACACATGAAAATGCAATCATGGGACCAACCAATGGCCGCCCTGTCTCTGCATCCCAGACCCAAAGCGACTGGTCCAAAGATCCGGAAACGATCTTCGACCCATCTTTGGAGTATGAAACGGAGGAGACAGAGCCTGAATGGCGTTGCCTTAGGCGTCTAAGTCTTCCGACATGTTGTAGACCCCAAATCCGAATTGTACCGTCTCCCGACCCAGAGACGACATGCGACCCGTCCGGGGTGAAAGCAAGGGCAGTGACTGTCCATGTATGCCCTTCCATCGGCTCCCCAATTGGGCATCCACTCTCCACATCCCATACCTGGATTGTTCTATCCCCCGATCCCGAGACAAACTTCGAGCCATCGGGAGAAAATGTGACGGAGTGCACCCACTGTGAATGTCCTTTGATAGGTCCGAACAGGTCCCGCCCGCTTTGACCGTCCCAGATACGAAGCGTCTTGTCTATTGACCCGGACACTACTTTTGAACCGTCGGGAGAGCAGGCGATAGTTGCAACGCACTTGCTGTGTCCCTCCAGTGGGCCCAGGACCAGCTGTCCGCTTTGAGCATCCCACACTCTGATTGTTGCATCGTCAGACCCTGAGATAATCTTCAAGCTGTCAGGATAGAAAGCCAACGTGTGGATTGCCCCACTATGTCCCTTAATAGGGTGACCCAAGGCGTTCCCGCTCGGTGCATCCCAGATTTGGATGGTCCCGTCCTTGGATCCCGACGCAACTTTGNACCCATCCGGCGAGAATGCGACGGAAAAGACAGGATCCCCATGGCCTTTTATTGGGCTCCCCACAGGCTGCCCACTCCTTGCATCCCATACACGGAGGGTTGAGTCTACGGATCCGGAGATGATTTTCGAGCCGTCAGGAGAGTAAGAGACAGAAGTGATCATTTCCGAATGCCCTTTAGTCGATTGGTCAAGCGCCTCACCGCTCAGTGCATTCCACATCCTAACCGCTCCGTCGCCATCTCCAGACACAAGCTGCGAACCATCAGGGGATAAAGCAAGGCAGCGGACCCCATTTGGAACAAAGTGACCTTCGGCCCTATGGATATCAACCAAGATCCTTTGGCGGGCCGAGTTTACGTCTTCGGCGAGTTTCACTTTTGGGATCGACGGAAAATGAGGTGACCACCATCCCGGCTCTTGCAGCCACGACGGCCCTTGCAGAGAAGCATTGTGAAACGGGAGGGCTGACAGGTAAAGGTGCGGGGCAGCGTGGCTTATGGGCGTTGCGAACATCTGTGCGAAGTCACGGATAGTGACAAGCAGCTTTTCCAACGCGCGATCCGATACAACCTGGGTCAAGACTCAAGGGTCAATACAATTACCGCAGGGATAAATGCCGCAAGGTCCAAAGAAGGAACGTACCTTCGAGAGTTGCCACAGTATGCTGGAATACCCAACCTTCCTCTCTGCACTCAATGCTTCCAACCAATACAGCCCCTTGTCGACAAGGAATGTCTTCATTCTTGCCTGTAAGTCTTCGGTGATGGTTTTCGCCCCCAGTGCGTGTTCGCCGAAAGAGGTGCAAGCGTACGCAAGGTCAGATCGAAGTCTCAGCGCGACTGGCTGGGAGTCATTGGGCCGGTACGAAGTTTCGGCGCCTGAAACGCCCAGGTAAAGGCCTTTATCACGCTCTTCCGAGCACATTAGTACCAGGCACTGTTGCAATGCAGTGGAATGGGCCTCGTCCGTGCAGATTGATGCATGGGTCGCGCCACTTGCACTCATGGAGGTGCCTGTCGAGGGCTGGCTGGTCAAGTAATCCACAAAGGAG
Organism: Coprinellus aureogranulatus; assembly: GCA_027627275.1. Classification (NCBI taxonomy): domain Eukaryota; kingdom Fungi; phylum Basidiomycota; class Agaricomycetes; order Agaricales; family Psathyrellaceae; genus Coprinellus; species Coprinellus aureogranulatus. Next base: position 8,149 of record JANDKE010001739.1, on the reverse strand, counting down.
GCGTGATAAATGGAAACCGGAGTGTCGTCCTTTGGGTTGGCGGGAATTTCAACTACGGAATGCAGAGACTTGAATGACGCTACAACAGTAGACACAAGCAGGTCTAGCAATGCTGCGTACTCAGCCAATGATAAAGGCCTCAACGCAACTACAAGCAGGGAAAGACACAGATGGAGATCTCGTCGTTCCTGGGGCTCGAGACCAGACATCGCTTTCTCAACAATTCCACGATATAACTGGTGTACATTCTTGAGCTTCGGAGCCCTTCCGTTGGCCCGGAGTCGTTCCACAGGATTTCCTGTTTCACTGCAGATGTCGCGGACGATGGTGGCAGCGATGATGAATAGAGACCCTGACTGCTCGACGATCTTCTTCACTTCAGGCGGAGGCCAGTTATCGCCGTATTCGTCCTCCAATTCCGGAACCTTCTTGAGCTCCTGGCTGACGTAAAGCGCGATGTCGGCGCGGACAATATCGCGTTCGATATCGTGGAGGCGAAGCGTCTGACGGCGGGAGAAATGAGGGGATGATTCGAGATGCCGCTTGATGTCGCGTTCGGGGCGACTTGTGAAGAACAGTTTGAGGCGGGTGGGAGGCTTTTTTGACAGGACAGAATCGAGAAACTGTTTCAAGGACGAGGTGGCTTTGCATTCGTCAAGAGCGTCGACGCAAAGCACAACGTTCCTATCCCGGTCTGCGAAGGCCGTTGCCGCCGGTTGCAGGATTAGAATGTCGTACTGCTCGCCAAGAGTCATCTGGCCAATTGGGTCCTTGCGCTCCGACCGCAAAATATTTGCGAGGGTGTCTCCGAATTCCGGGTATGTCTGCGCCAATCCTCTTGCCAGTGAGGGGATGATATGATGAACATCGCTCAATTCATGCACCTTGATCGTGCAAAAGAAACTTGCTCCAAGCAGGTCCCGGTTCGAGAGTTGGGAACAAAAGGTTTCTGTTACAGCGGTCTTGCCTGTTCCCGCCATACCGCTGAGCCACAATGCATGACTGGAATCCTTGTCTTCAGCCCAGGCCAGCAGTTGAGCCAAAAGTGCCACTCGTGAACCCGGCACGCAATGGCCTCTCTGGTTCTTGTTGTAGAAGGCGTAGCCCGATACATCCCCGAGTCTCTTCAACACCTCTTTGGAGGGTGGATCAGTATGAATGTCACGAACGAAATAGGACGCCTCACCCGCCGTGCTCAAATTTGCTACACTCTTCGCTATCCCGGCCATTCCTTTCCGTAACGTTTGGGACTCTTCCTCTGCCATGGAAACGGTGAGTATCCTGCACCAACAATCGAGCNGAGTGCGAACAAACGTACTCGAGTGATCCNTCAGCCAGTCAATACCCTGAGCCACTCGTAAGATAAGAGTTTCGCTCCTGATGGTCACGTCGAGCTTGTACATCATGTACTCGAGTAAGTATTTGAGANNAGCCNTCCGGAGCGGAAGCGCTTACCATGGCTAGCTCGATNGCNAAGTTGATCTCCCGAACCATTCGAACGATGTCTCGCTGATCTTCCTGGGTGAACGCCGCTCGCTTCAAGAAACTTCGATTGGCCTTGGCNTCTAGCTGATTTCCTATGTCTTTGAGGGCGCTGAGAGACAGCGTCAGGGNAAAATTGGATAACAGGAGGAAACNCTCACCGTTCTAAGCCATCTTGCCGGTCTCGAAANTCTTGAGGGAGGTCACTCGAACGGCCCTTGAAGATCTTATCAAGAAGTGCGACTCTGGTCGAAAGTCTCTCAAATTCTTCCTGGTTGCTGGCAAAGTCCTGCATTATATNCAAAAGTCAACGGCCGAACATAAATTTNATGGCGAGTAGACGACCTACNTCCGCAGACTCCGAGTCGAGAATGGCGCTGATTCCAGCAGAGACGCTCTTCAATGGTGGGAAGGCTTCCGATACACGTTCAACAAGGCCAATCGTATTCCGAAGAACGACAAGCCAAGTGGGCTTCTCCTGGAACGCACTGGGGTTCGACTCTGGAGTGGGGGCCGTAGGAGGGACTGTGTGCGAANCNGAGTCCGGCATGTGCGGATTTTCGTAGGCAGGAGGGTCGTCGGATGTCACGAGNGGGGGAAAATGGGGGGACCGGTAGCCAAAGCTTGATTCTTCTCAACTTGTGGTATCCCGGAGGATTGCTTGACTGTGCGTTCGCGAAGGTCGTCCGATTCCGGTAGTCGCTCTGGACGGCTGCCTTCCGGGAAGCTATACTGACCCAAAGGTAGGCTGTAGTCGTTGTGTTGAAATTCATGGCCTGTCGATGGTGGAGAAGCATCCGCAGGAGAAGGACGACATAAGAGAAATCTGAGTGCATTCTTCAGACGCTCCTTGATCGATCTCCTGGGCATGGCGGAACGCGACGGCCAGCAGTCCTGCGCGCTGCAGGGCAACGGCTGGGGCGAGTTGGGGAAAAGACGGACGCCTTGTGGCGTTTCTTCTGGGTCCCAGAAAATGTCTGTAAGGCTATTGACAAGGAAATCTAGGCGGAGATCCATGAGACGGTCTAAATCCGGAAAAAAAAAGAATGGGAACAACGTACCTCGTGGATGCTAATGTTACATTTCATGAAAGATATGAGGATACCAATTGCGCTGATAACATTGTCAATGTGGAGTCAGGGAGCGACGAAGATTGTAAAAGAATGCAAGAAATAACCACTGGGCCACTTGCGCGTCCTTGCAAAGGATTCGGAAAACGAAACTAGAGACTGCCCGAGCAACGTCGTTCATCCTTCCTAACGCATGTGTGAATCTGTGACGTTGTGGGCGGAGTGTACGACACAAGTCGAAGTGGCTTTTGAGACAGATCTGTCAGTCGCACTTCTTTTTGCGCCCACTATCCGCCCACAATACCAAATGAGAGCTGCCTTCGGATGGCTTGAGAGAAAAACAGTGATAGAGCCGGAACCTCGCCGTCGCTTTGTTGGGAAATGTGGATGAGAAACCTCCTGTTAATCTTGAAATTGAACGGGTAAACGGCCAGTGGAAGAGTTCAAAGGGCGTTCATGTAAACCTGTACTTTCATTCACCTAGATCCGATTGCAAACGGGGTACAAACGACATTCCAGATCTTCGCTAACTTAGCTGCTTGTGTTGACTATCAGTTGAATCGTGGGGATTCGTGGGCGAGGAGTACGCGGCGGTTCTTTCAGGGAATGGGAACGAAAATGAGGCTGGGTGGGTGGTGTCGTCATTTCCACTGCATGGGCATGTATCCTTTTCTGGTCACTGCCGAGTCCTTAAGCTGGGATTTTAGTTGGCCGTGCTCCTGCGTGATATCTAAATCGACAAACGNACCTTCAAGCTTCAAGACCCATTGAATTGAACTCCGACCCCGGATCCGTCATGTCNGGTGAGGATTCCGACGTCTCCCACNAGCTTCAAGAATTTAAAGGCCTTCTCGTATGTCTGCATGCCCTTGAGCAGCCATCCACCCCGATCCGCGGATTCCTCTACGACTAGTTGGTGTGGAGAAGGCGCTGGGGACAGAGAACCGTGGTCGCTGGTGCGCAAGTGGCCCGCATGTGTTNAGACTAGCGTTTGNCGCGTCTTGGCCACCGTCTNGTTTCAGTCGCATGGCGTTTCCAGCATGAGGAGAGCGAGAAGAGGGAGGAGGAGAAGGCAAACTGAAGCACCAGCGCCGCGGCCCGGGGAGAGATCGTCCCTTCCGTTGATCTTATCTTATCTTATCTCCTATCTCCCACAGGTCGTCAACCCCTTGGTCCACTGTCAGTGCATCTCTTATCCCCACCACGCAGTATTCTATGGTCCACTGCTTGCTCTCGCACAACCTTCCGGTTCCTGAACGCTGCCTGTAGCGTCCGGAGAGGACGATACTCGCCCTTTGAGTGCGCCCGTCCTCAGGATGGAAATACACCGCCGCTCCCCTGCCTGGAAATGCCCTGTTGGATGCTCTTGCCTTGTAAGTCTTAAGGCTGGTGGTGTTCCGTCTTCCGTGAACTCATGGATGATTTAGTGCTGTCACTATCCCAGTACCTTGTGCTATATGGACTCGGAGTCGCTTAGCGTTTTCAAGGTGCGGCTCTTATACATCTCTCAAGCCCTTGCTCCCACTATAACCCCGTCCACCCGGTATCCCTTACCCTATTCTCTGATAAACTATCCTCCCCTTCATCCCCTCTTATTATCTCATCTTTGCCTTAGTGTCTGAACTTGGGCTGACGAGCTCCACCACAGGACTGTCTGTTCTACCACTTCCCCCACTGAAGTTATGTACCCGGTGTTTTCCGGCTCTCCGACTCTCAAGAACCTTGTGACACTCCCCCTCACTAACGATGGCTTCACGTCTGGCTCGCACCACCGTCCTCGGAGAAGCCAGCCCATGTCCGTCGCCTAAGCCAAAGGACACGATCCAGTCGCTGGTCGATGACCTCACCACACCGGATGCAGGTTCCTTCAAAGAACAGGGTGTACCGTCGAAAGCGACGAAATTTTTGAAGTGTGGAAGAGGTGGATGGAGGAAGACACCTAGGCGAGAAAGCGCACCGCATGGAGAATATGCAACATCCGTCCTGGACAACACCGTTCAACGTATCGCATCCCCGCACCCTACCTTCAACCAAGACGGCTGGGTACTACCCTCCCGCCACCGACTGGTACCCGAAGAGTCGAACCCACGACCTCCCATCCCCCTTGCCTTCTCGAAGGGCAGAACGGTCATCACCAGGAGAGCTTTTGGGATTTAGATCTCCCTCCTCTCAACGCCTTCCCCTTCAACTGCTTCTCCACAATCTCTATCCTATCTCTCTCGAAGAATATGCAACCCCGCTTCAAGCCCGTCAGCCACGTTGAACTGCGACCGTCAACATGATCGTTCAGGCTCTCCAATCCGGCCTTCAGCCCCCAATCCCTATCAACCGCTGACGGGCTTGGTTCCTCAGTCCAAGAGCTGGATTCCCTGGGGTATATCGACGAATATCCGCTGCCGCGGAAAGACGGCGACGAAATCCATGTCCGCTGGGGAGACTGTTGTTGGCAAGAGGCAAGGAGGAAGATATAAATGACGAAGTCAAAGAGGTAGAGCGCGATGAGGGGACGTGTGGAGAGAAGAGAACTGAGAGGAGTGGTTCACAGTGGCTGAGATCGAGGACGAGACCGAAGAAGAGCAGTGCATGCGACAGAGGAGACCGACGAAGAGGCTAAGGAGAGTGCGACGAGGACAAGGAATCCGGGAGGTAAGCCTAGTTATACCTCTTGCCAGAAGTTCGATCCTCACGATCTCAGGCTTCCCAGTACGACGCGCGGTGGGACTGATGGGAGTTCCGGAGACGACGACAGCAATGACGGCAACGAAGAAGGCCGAGTGTCGCGAGCTTTGTCAAGGGGAGAAAGACTCAAGCCGATAAGTCTTACCCGCTCGAAATGCAGAAGCCCAAGGTGAAGATACGCCGATCATCACAGCATCCCCAGATGAGGAATGAACGGAGTCAACAAGGGAAATCGGCGAGCCCAATATAGTCTAAGGTCCCCACATCTCGAGCGTTATCCAGCAGCCCAGGCGCATATTCCAGGAGGGAGAACAGCCTCACGGTGCCGACCTCACCGGCCCCAACACTATCGATTACGTTTAACTTCGGTGAGGATCCCGGGGACGATGGCCGAGGGAACGATTACCACCACTCAGCGACAGGGTAGGATCGGGCGTCGAGATAGAAGTGGAGGATAACGCTCCTGCTGCATAAGCAGCAATACACGTAGCGAATAGAGCAGTCGGAGCTATACCCGCTCTGAGGAGGAGCGAGAGGCTACGTTCACGGGTGAGGTCTTGGGTTGGCCTGAGGATGGACACGACAGCCTGGGTGGGGAGGGGGGACGCGCAGAGGGAGAGGGGATGGTAGGACTGGAAATTGGGAGGGGACTAGCAGGGCAGCGTGTGGATGATGGGATAGCTGTGGAATGCCGAGTGCTCAGGGAGGTGCGATGGCAGTCAGCCAATCCTGGCGTTTGGAATGTCAATGACAGTTTCTCTTTTCTTTGAATCTAGGGCTCTTCTCTTTCGGCGTGTACCGAGTATATTCTCCCTTGAGACCAGTACACCTTCTGGATACCCTGGAATCCTTGTTCGTCGACCTTCAAGATACCACATACTCGCTGAGTTTTGAGAGCTTGGGGACGACGGACAGTTGCCGGGGGGAGGGGAGACTAACAGGTGCTGATACGTCTGAACGGAGCAGTTGACGCATCCCAGCTCTTGTATATCTAGCGGTTGGGGCCGAAGCCAGAGGAGCAGATGCAGGGTGCAGGCCAAGAGGGAGGGGCCTGAGGAACGCCGCAAAATTGAATTGACGCCGGGAAGGACGCTTAAGGACGGACGAGATCTCCGTCTTATCTTATCTTATCTCGCGGCTCCCGCAAGCAAACAGTGATCAACCGCTTCGTCTCTCTCTTTCCTCTGTACCTTCATCTCTCAGTCCCATCGACCCCCCTCATACCGCTCAACGCTTCCCGAAGACGACCCCGCCAGCCAGGCCAGCGCTCGTACCAAGACTCTTTCTCCGGTTCCTCCCTAACGTTCACCCGATCGAGCGCTTGTTGCGTACGGCCTACCTGTCGACTAAGATGAATTTCGAGCGGGTACGGAAGGAATGCCTCTAGGGCAGGTGAGTCCTCCTCGTTCCTTGCTGCTGGTCTCATTTTCTGTCCCTGACTAATGTTCGGCGTCCTTACCCGCTCTTAGGATATGGGTCGGCTCAAAACAGGAATCAATCATCCTCTGCACTGCAAGCCAGGAAGCCCGTATCTTTTGCTTTCGTCGTTGAACGAAACGCGTTCTTGCCGCGACCTGCCCTACGAAACCGGGCCCCTTGAATCTCCTGAGTCGAAGCCAGCGCTCTAGGCGAGCACACGCGCAGTATGGAGACGTAGGNCCCTGTAGAGCCGGTCAAGGATGTAAAACAGGAGTTCGGGTTCACATCTTCTACCCCTAGTATGTCCTTTCCGTTCCTTTCCCCCATTCCCTTATTCTCCTTGTTTCTGCGACACCTCCCTCCTATCCGAAAGTTCACCTCGCCTCATTCTTCGTTGACTCTCGTATCGACGTTCATAACTCATTCACCCCTTTCCATGTTTTAGGCCCGGGGAGAAGCAAAGCTCAATCATCCTCCGTTCTTCAAACCCAAAAGCTTCCCTGGCCGCAGCGCACCCTTTGCCTTGGTTCCTGCGGGGACACGGCTCATCGCGAGCTCCACGGCAGCGCCGGGAACGTCGTAGCGAAAAACGCTGTCGGGTTGGCCCCGCTTGTTACGGATACGGTGAAGGCTTTGTCGAGTTTCGTTGTTGGGGTTGGGGAATCTGCATTAGCAGGTTAGCGTTGTGCGACAGAGAGATGAAGGGGGGTTAGGGCGTGTGATGAAGGGGGGAAGAAGGGGAAGAAGTACGAAGAACGAGGGCTGAAGGATGAGGAAAAGAGAGAAGGTTGGACTAGAACCACAACAACACAAAAGATCGGCGCTAGCCAATAACCCGGACGGAGGTGTAGAGAAGACGAACAAGCAGGAAAGCCTCTCATAAGATAGGCTGATTCAAAACAAAACGACAGAACGGAAGAAGACAGCGAAACCAGGCGAAGCAGGTACGCCGAACACTGCAGGTCCGCGTTCAAGAACGAAATTATCCCCTCCTCCCTTATCCGTCGCTCTGCCCTCGGAGTTCGGCGCGCACCGAAGATGGGAATGAGTGAGAATGAAGGAAAGGGACGCAAGGGAGGGGGATCCGGAACAAGGAAGGAAGAAAGAGTAAGACGAAACGAGACGAAACGGAGGTGCCGACGGGAATTCAAAACACGAGGAACTCGCCCGTCCTCAAATCCCCCAGTCCGTGCAGACCCGTACGACGTGTACGCAGCCCATACAAACGAACGAGAAACCGACGAACGAGCGAGAAACCGACGAACGAACGAGAAACATAAAGCATAAAGGGATATAAGAACCCAAGAAAGAAAGGTCCACAACGTACCTGAACTAGGCGTCTTCCCCCCCTCCAAAATCGTAAACCGCTCACTCGTCCCTTGGAGCACACCGTGGGTGGAGTTTATGAATATGAGGACGTAGTCGTCCCCCGCGGGGATGTTGTCGATGTATATGTTCAGACCGGGGGTTTTGCTGGGACTGTATGTCGTTCGGTTTGG
>JANDKE010001738.1:0-12869 GCA_027627275.1 Coprinellus aureogranulatus | reverse complement strand
CTTTGCCGAAAGATCTTATTGCCTGCACGACTTCATCGGCTGACTGAGAGTCTGTCACATAGTTGACGACGACACTGGCACCGTGCTCGCCCAGGCAGCGTGCGACAGCTGCCCCTGTTGACCGTGAAGAGCCCGTCACAACAGCAACTTTACCTGTTCAGTCCAAGGATTAGAATACAGGGGCATCGCAGCTACTAGTCGTTATGGATGCTCACCTAGAAGCGACGTGGTGGGTAGAAACGTCGCAGAGGCTGCGTATTTCTTCGAGTACGGCGGGGTCGACGCCGGTACATCTAGTTTGCTAGAAGGCTTGAGTGCATTCATGAAACCTGAGATGAGGGTAGAAGAGGCGCGCTTCGGGTGGGGCATCATCGACGTTGGAGGGTGTCGTCTTCGTAGGGCGGGTTGAGAGTTGGCAGAAGGAAGGATGAGGGGAAAACCCGAGACTGTCACACAAATGTAAGCCTTCCAGCGCACATAACACGAGGATGAAATAGAACACACCTTGGCCTCGTGTAATATGCTCAAGCCTCGAGCATTTCACGGGTCTGGAGCTTTCATATGTCGAAAGCTGCGCATGGAAATATGAAACAGTTCTGTGACACACTACGCTCTCCTGAAGTCGAATTGGTGCCGAATCCAATAGGAATTCAGCGTAATCCTGTTGAAGTCGATACCAAACTACGCATCGGCCTGGTGACGGTGGTGGCGTACTCATTCTAGACTTCGAAGCTTCGCAGCGCGATAGGCCGCATATTTTTCTGCATACATCCCGGTCTAAATCCTCTTCAGTTTGCCTGTTCTCTTTTCTCTTTTCATTTCCCTTTCGCCTTGCCACTATCCCCGCCGTTGTTATCCACGGGCGAGCCAATGTCATCCTCCTTCGCCGTATCGACACTTTAGAGCGGCATTCCCGACGGTACGGTCCAAAGCTGGACGTAACACTAACGGGAATGATCGATCTCCGGCTGAAGGCATCCATGATAATGAGAAATTGTACGAGGCAGAGGTATCCGATACCTCTGCTACACCGTGAGACGCGCCTTGTGAAGAGGAGAAGCCACGTACTCGCTGGACTTGCGGGTCCAGTTGTGCACATCCTCCACCAAGTTCTCTGGGTTCATTCCGTAGAGATCCTGTAAGGAGAGATGGCGTAGATGGCACATGGTGTTGGGCTTCTGCTGTAACCGCTTTCAACCCGCCTTGAACCATGAAGCCGCTTGCATTCGGTCAACGCAAATGCTGCAAAGCCCTGGAAGTTTAGGGCACTTGAAGACTTGGATTCGCAGCATATATGCGGAGTTCTCGGGTTCTGAGGGGATCATGGTGGTGGTACAACAGAAAGATGTTGAGCGCGTCCCAGCGGGATGTCCCCCGCTAAAGGCGACGCCGTGCAGTCCAAATAGAGCCAAAGTCGGGACTCGGGGGCTCCCTCATCCATTGCCGTTGTTCAGCGCTCAGCAACTTCCACCATCTGTGCTGGATGACCCGTCTTCGCGAGGGTATCGCCCTCTCTAGGCTCAGTGTCTGGGTATCTGGGGTTCAACGAAATGAGGAGGCAGCGCTCAACCGACTTGGGGGTTCTCTCCTTGCCTTCCGCATTCGTGGCCAGCAAGCAATTCACTTCTCCGGGACTCGAACGACTGACTGGCATGGACACTGGCAAAGGATGGCTATCTACGCCCTGTCAGTTTCTCGTGCCGCCGCGTGCTAGTCCTCGCGCGGCCTGCTGTGCATCTGATCTGTCACTAGTGTTCTTGAAGTTTGCTGTTCCTCGGGCGCGTCTTCGCCCTGATAGAAATTGCTTCCGGAGAATGGACTTGCGGAAACACAGAACTTATGGGACCAGGGGGTTTGAGCACTGAAGGCGGTCTCTCTTCATCTCTCAACGCGGAACCGACACCTAGCTCTGGGATATAGATAAGGCGAATCGAGGTCCTGGCTTCACATGAAGATTACACGGGGAATGCGAATGCGTATGGGTATACATGGGCTAAACGAAGGTAATAATGATATGCAATGCGTTTAATGACGTTGATGAAGGACCCAAAGGCGTTCGAACGGCGAAGAGGTGATTGTGGGGTATGTCCTCGATCGAACTCGCCACAATTGCGGGGTCTAAGCGTAACTATGTCAGCGCTATATCACAAACGCAGTTTGCCGTACAACTCACCAAGTGTGATCGTGCCGATGACCTCTAGAGCTCATTCAAGCGATGGTGCAGTAGTTTCCACCGGTCTGGCCCTTGCCGGTATCCTCCTCGTCGATCGGGATATCCTTGGCGAATACAACGCAGTAGTTTCCTCCGGTCTGTCCCTTGCCAGTATCCTCGGCGTCGGTAGGGATCTTGACGGCGGTGGGAGCCTTGTCGGAGGTGAAGGAGATAGCGGTGAAGGAGTCCATTGCTGGTTTGGTTGGTCGTTGCTCGGGGTGAGTGATTGAGGGCGGTTTGCTGGAGAGAGGACGTTGAGGTGCACTGGTATTTATACCTGGAGGATGGTGGCACTACTCGATCGTGGTCCACAGAGGCAACGGGGGATGCGTTCCTGTCAATGCCAGGCCCAATTGTCTGCAGAATAATTATCCGCCCACTGTGCTGGACGTCCGGGAAGCCACTGTCGGGCGGATGCTAAAGTAGATCCGTATGTCCACCGAGAAAGACAATAACACCTCAGTGTGTCCCGCACGATTGTCCCTTGTGAAGGAAGTGGCCTTGTCGTAGGCATCGAGTCTCACATTTTGCCAACATTTCACATCCCTCCATCTTGGACAGTCGAGACACGCCTCGCCGTGGTCGGCGATCGAGGACTTCATGATTGTTTTGTCGACGATGGTCCAACCAGCCTGGGATACGACGCATACACACAAGGCCTACGACTAATCTCCGTGTTAGGCAACGATCGGCCACCTTGGTCATTGCCTTTTTGTTGACCGGTCGGGCGCTATCTGTGTGGCGTGTCCACTGTCCCTGAGTGGACCTTGCAATTGCCAACGATTACAAAGAAGAACAGCTGAACAGAAATGCGGTGTGTGCGTATTTCTTTTGCGCACAAAAAAGCGGACAGGTGAATGCTTCAACCTCGTTGTGGATGGTATGCGTCGTGGGCATCGAGACTGTTTTGCCTGGAATCTGGATGCAATTGGTACGATATGGAGTGACAGGGAGATCTCGACGAGTTTCAGGCATTCAATAAACAAGCAGGGCTTGCGCTCATTGCGGCGGTATCATTGTCAGCAGGAACAACAGACAGACCGGCACTCGAGCCTCAATCCTTCGACAGCCCTATAAGCAGCCAGCGGACAGTCCCTGCCCTTTTGAACGCTATTCTTCTATTGTACAAAACTATTCCATTCGTACCATATTCCTACTTACCGCTAAAGCATATACTCAAACCAAGCACTCTTATCCCCCAAGCCGGGTTTCTCACTCTCCCTCTCCCCTCCTAGCCTCTCTCTACTCAGCCCCTTCCTCCGATTCTGGTCCCACAAGTACGCCCAATTCATCCCACTAAACACGAACATCAGCACCGAGAACGCTAAAAGGGTCCTCGTTGCGACAGTGTATCTCGGAGCAGGTGATAACGAGCCTAGGAGCCACGTCGCGAGGATTCCTCCAGAGTTGGTGGCTACGAACCCAATGGCGATGGCTGAGGCGCGTCGGGCGTGTGGGGCAGCGTTGTTTGCGGACCATGTGGATAATGTGGGCGCGGCGAGGTACGTTCCGGGGATCGAGAAGAATAATGAGGCGTATTGTATGTTGCTCTTAGGCGAGGCTGTTGTAGATGTTAGAACACAGTTCTTCTTCGTTTGTTGCCCAGAAACTAGTCTGAACGTACCTAGGAACATGGCGAATCCAATCGCACACATGATAGAAGAGAACATTGACATGAAACCACGGCAGCGGTACCTGTCAGAGATGTAGGCTCCTAGCATAGCGACTGTGACGATGCAAATCGATGCTTCAACACTCGCAGAATTTCTAGTGTTGGGAAGAGACTCACCGAAGAACGCCACGGCGAAGGGTGGCACGCTCATTAGTTGCGCTCTCGCAGCGGTATATCCGAGTCCCTGCACAATCGAGGGCGTGAAGCTAGAAGCCGACGTTGAGAGCGAGTAGCGGAACAAGGGGCCTTGGATACGCACTAGGCTAATCCAAAGAGGATGGTACCTGAGGTGAAACGGGAGAGACGCGTGAGGGGGCGTGGCTCAAGGCATGGTCAACGAAACGTACCGTCGAGGAAGAAAAATGACCGAAAGCATCCACACTTGCGGGAGCTTGAACGCCATCCAAACCTCCCCCCAACTGAACTTATCAGCTTCCTCATCCTTCCCCGTTGCCCCATCCTCCTTCAACTTCTCCACGATATACTCCTTCTCCGGTTGAGACAAAAACCTCGCGTGTGAAGGCGTCCGAGGGAGAAGGAAGAATGCAGCGATACCAAACGCGAACGTAAAGAGGCCTTCGATTATGAATATCCACGACCAACCTGCTTTTCCGCCTATACCATCCATATGGATGATTCCATATGCTAGAAGACCGGAGAACGCGCCTGAGACGGAGGCAGCGGAGAAGAAGATGGAGATTCTGGATGAGACTTTGATTAAGCGGAATTCGAGAATCGCGAAAAAGGACGTACCTCCATTGAAGATGCTGGCGAGGATAGAAGAAGGAGAGGTAGAGAACAAGTCCAGGGAACACACCACCTGCGGGAGGGTATTGGTAAGGCCGAAGTGGAGTGAACATCGGAAATCCGGGACGCGCCTTCGAGGAGACCAAGAAAGAAGCGAGCCGCAAGTAGTCCAGAATAGCTGGTAACAATTCCTAACGTGCAAATCCTTGAGACAGGTTGGCGAGCGGCACGATCTACATGAAGAACTCACCTTGCAGCGTCGTTACGACGCCCCAAAGAGTCAGCATTGTCGGGAGCATGAGGTTAGGGCCCACAGTCTGCGGATATCTGGCTCAGGACAAGATCAGTAAAGAGGCGCGATCACGCACCTTGAGCAGAAGGTTCGATGGAAGCTCGGCAAGAATGTAAGGGACATATGTGACTGTCAACGCGACACTATATTGGTGGTTCGTGATATTCAAGTCGTTCTGCAAGCCAGCAACTCTTGCATTTCCTAGGGTCGTTCGGTCCTGGTAGAAGAAACGACAATTAGTCGCTTCGTCCTCAGAAGATTGGTTCCAGGCGTACCAGAAAAGACAGGAAATAGAACATGGACACGACGGGGAGAAGCCAAAGGTCGAGCTTCAGCCATACCCGCTTATCAATCGCCCCAGCTGCAACGTCTGCCTGTGGCATATCCTCCGACAAACTGCCACTACGCGCAACCTCAACGTGTTTCTCAATATCCGAGGTGGCATCTGACACGTCCTTCTCCATCGTGAATCGACGCCTGGCGAGATGAAGGGGAACACCGAGGAACGGTGGGGGAGAAACGGAACGCGGTCGGAGGCAAAGAGTGCGGATATAAAACTGCGGGAGGGTGTTTATTAGAGGTTTTTCTGCGCGCGATCAGCATTGGTGCCTTCGCGTAACCGTAATGGCAATAATGATCACAAGACGCATGGTGCAGTGTGGGGTAAGCACCCGCGCCGACCCCTGGGAGGTTGTGAACATTTTCTGAGACGCGAGACCTCCCGCTGCAGCCCTTGTCCATCAGCCCATCCGCAAGAACTGCGGGAAACGAAAGGCACGGATTACCAACGGGTTCAGGAAGTTGACATAGGCTTGGGAGACAGGGGATGCACATTTTACCTGCTATTCTAAACGCCGAAAACCGTTCGTAGCGGTCCCTCTGTCACATGGCGGATTTACGCGATGTCCGATACCTTTCAAGAACAGGGACCGAAATACCGAAATCCAAGCACGGGCTTCTCATAGCCGGTACCGCTTGGCATGGCACGAACAAAGCAAAAGTCTTGCTGACTACGGTTTTCACTCTACAGGCCGAGGTAGAAGGAAGGTATGCGTAGCGATGGTATACTGACCACATTGCTATGTAAGTCAGCCGTTCTAGCGCAGTTCGAGACTAAAGATAGCAGGTTTGCTCACAATAGGTATACAGGAATAGCTTGAAGATGCTGATAAACGAGGGTCGACTGAATGGTAGCAGTGAGGAATGGTTGGACTGTTTCAGGTTGACGTCCCAGGCCTCATCCCACCACATGCCCCACACCTCCTAATTTCCGTCACAGGAGAAACAGGGCCATGATTCGACAGGCATATGCAGGTCCATGCCCACTTCAATTCGTAGAAGTCGCAGAGCCAGTAGCGCTTGGAATGCCGATTGGATACGGGAAACGAGGTCGGAGGTCTTCTCTCCTCCTCGCGCTGGACAAGTGGACTCGCCACAGTCGGAGAAGGATGAATGGGGGTAATCGGAGGCGCCGTAGTTCCTGTCATTGTCGAAAGGAGAGGAGAGCCCTACGCAAAGAACGTGTCCGTTCAGCCATCCTAGTCGTACTTCCAAGGCTACGAAACTCCTCACTGAAACCCTTTCCCTGAAACACTGCTTCACCGACATAAATAGAGGTGAAGATTCCAACTCCTCCCTACTTCCAGTGCTTAGAAACTGAATAATCCCCTTTCCAAGAGCGTACAGCAGCAATAGGATGGCTGCAAAGGCAAAGGCGTCTGGAACCAGCCACGACAGAGCAAGCCATTTCGCGCTACGCTTGGAGTCATCTTCATTTCCGGTAGAAGCTTGTTCTTGAGAATGCAGGTTATGAAAAGAGCGTGAGTTCATTCCCGAATACTTAGCATAGGTTCGTAGCTTGAGATAGTCGAGTTCTGAAGAGACACTGATCGAGACAGGTGCTGCAGTCATGAAAAGGCCTGGTTTCCTCCTTTCCATGCTGTGTGAGATCGGGTGCTCGACTGTGCCATAACGCCTTTCGCCACCGTTCGCGACGAATTGAGCATTTTGATAGACAATTAGGGTTGGCGAGAAGTTGGAAGTACAGAGACAAGCTCTGAACGGTTCAGAGGAATCCAGTCCCGTTGTAGTGTTGGGTTCTGTTTGGATCACAAGCCGTCGAATGGGAGCGGCCGAACTTTGCCGATTCCACAGCATCACTATTTTCGGGCTGGACGGATAAGGATAGATCAAGCCAGATCAACACTGTCTTTCTTGCCACCTTCATCATTCTGGCAATCGGGTAGCTCAAGGCATACAATTTATGACACACCTGGCACTCGGGAAGCTGTAGATGTGTGTCCTTGCATGCCCGCACCCTCCGTCACGGAGGGAGCACTATTGATGATCCGACGAGGCCCTGCATCCAAATGACGTCAATCGCGCCTGGCACCGAGATTGGGGGACAAGCTTGTTGCGAACTTGAACCTGCTCTGTTTGCACTCCAACACGATTCCCAGAATGGGAGCGGTATGGCGTTTTCAATGTCGATTCAAGTTGAATTGCTACCGTGAGTGCGGAAGCACAAGGTAAACCGACGGATGGACTAGGTTACATGTAGCCGTGATTCTAATACTTTCAACGCCAATACGGTGAGTTTGAACGTATATGCGAGCTACGGTGTTGATCTTGCAGTCAGCTGCCAGGCAGTGCCAGCTGCGTAACAATCACCTGAAGGACCCTATAGCCGGGAGTGCTGGTGCTGTATTGCCTGCTTGGACAAATGAGAATGTATCGACGTTCCATTGGATGTCGGAAACTGACTGCTTCGGACCCGGCCGGGGTTGTCCCAAATGGACGAGTCAATTTGATCTGCGAAGACGAGGTAATATGAACTGGGTTTACTGGCCAACTCGGAAAAAGGCTGTTTGCGTAGAGAATGACGGTCCCGATAAGTGTGAGCACGTTCTCCGAGACCTATTCATTCGTTCCTTTATCCCGGCACCTTGGACAGTGTCAAACGAAGGAATGGCTCAACGGACATCGGATTCCCGATCAGCTACCAATGTGATTACTCTGGAAAGGGAGACACCAAGGCGCTGGAGTTGGCAGAAGAAGGAAGCGACGCGGAATACTACTTTGCACGCAACAACAGGACCTACTCAATCCTGCAATTCCTCGTTCGGCTCTTCACTTTCGTCGTCCAAACCGGGTTGAAGGAGAGGACGAAAATATTGTGGCGGCGCGTGGCAGTTTGATCACCCGCTGCCCTCAACACTTCCTTGTGCGCTTGACTGGCTCTGACGATCGAAACGCACCTTCACCAGACCCAGCTCCAAGGCGTAGCGAAGTCCACGAGTATCTGGGAAGGCGTAACAAATATCTTTTTCATTTGTTGTCCGGCTATGCAAAGGAACGCCGAACGGCGACTACTCAATTACTTCCTTTCCCTTTGGAGCGATACTGACGAAGGGAAATGGAGCCTGCCATGCCCACCAGAATGGAATGCATGGTAGCTCAGATATCTGTGTGGCAGGATCCGGGAAAGTCGAACCATTTACGTAGCCTCTTGGATACCATGCACGGTGCATTCATCGCGCTGGTGATTCCCAATCTAATTATCTCGCCATCTGCCTCCGGCACCTCTCCCTTGCACAGGCAGGTGGCTGGCGTCGGCTAAGGTGGGCGTCTTGTACGAAATTATGTCCTGCAACCAATTAAATGATGAGCGTTTGCTAAAACTCGCAATTGTCGAACCTTCGGGGTGCCATGTACGCCAAAGGCAAGATGTAGCGCCTGAGAAGAATCCGAACTATGGCTGAATGTATGTAGACAGTAGTCGGATCCCAGCACAATGGCCGCTGTAAATGATTGGACTGTGTCACAACACGGATGGTCGAACCGAACTCGACCATGCCAACACCTTGGATGAGCGACCGCAGAGGCGGCTGGGCCAAGGAAATACCACTAGAACCTGTCAGTGAGGGCACGGACTTTGTCTGAAAATACACCAGTACACACGAGGAGGGAACCTAGCACAGTGACGACAGGTGCACCAAGGTAACACATCCAAAATTCAATAAAAGGCTAAATGAAATAATGGCTTGAGAGTGTGGTCGCGTAAAGATGTGCACATCTGAACGGAGCTCGGCAAGACAAAGCGGGACAGTGCGACTCAAGGACGTACTTAATGTGGCTTGACGCCGAGCTCATCTGGCGCTTCGGCTTTTGCTTCGACCCTCTCGGAGTTTCTTATCGCACGAGGCCGTATCATGCTGGACTAGTCGAGGGACAAAGGTTCACATTCCCAGAGCCGCTTCCCGGGAAGTCAATAGACCTGTGACTGGCCCCCTATGAGGTGCGTCAGCTCTGAAGGTCCGCTCCGCGGCTCTCAGAGGGCTGGTCACGAGTCTAGGAAGTGAATATTTCTGGGGGACGGTTGGTAAAAACATTGCAGATCCTCTAACAAATGCAAATGATAGCCAATTGGGTGGGACTTTTTACACTCTTGGCCTCGCTCATACCGCCATCGATGACATCGACCTCGTCGTGGAAGTCTAAAGAAGCCAGTACATCAACATGCACCCTAAATGCAAGTTGTTCGACATACCCACATGAACATATTAGACGTATCCTCCCTTCGGGTTGCGTCTGCGATGATAGATGAGCTGACACAGACGGTATTCTCATAATTGCAAAACATGAACCGCCGTCGCAGGTAAAACGATGGTCAAGTGCGTCAATCGCCTGACGAATCAATTGTAGGCGGAGGAATCTGAGAAACCGGCCAATGGATAAAAATGTCACGGCTTCGCGCACTACGAACAGACGAATACCGATAGGTTGCGAGGCAGGTGGAAAGGGTGCTTCATACGATAGGTGTACCCAGGCTACACTTTGGTGTGGATGCAGAGTCGTCCGGTGCTGGCGTTTGATGGTGCCGTCAAGCAGCCAGGGAGGACGGGTAGACTTGGGCATCTGGAACAGTGTTATGGAAGCAGTATCTGGTACCACTGAGCTACTCACTACACTGTCCTTTGCTCAACACAAAACTGTAACACCCTTAGCTTTGCCCAGCGCCTGTCGACTACCGCGTGAGCGACCTGGCATGCTTGAGGCTGTTATAGCCCAGCGCGATGATAACACGACGGACATCAGCTCGTCCGTCCTCTTGCAATGAGTGAGTCCTGCGAGTGATGTCGCCGGGGGAGGGATGTACGCACAGAGGCAAGTTTCGAAAGAGTGGGGAGGTTGTGAGCTGGCCCGCCCTTACGCAGCCGACTCAAGTGTGCGTGTGTAGGTCACTGATGTAAAGATGTTGATCCGCCGGGAACGTAGTAGTCACCGTATGTTGAATGGCTTCATTGGGGTGCAGTCTCGACCTAATGAAGGATGAGGGTACGAAGACAAGAACAGGAAGGATAACCGTCGAGGAGGAGGGCGCAGGTTTACGCTGGGCCGCTGAGCCAAAGAGGATCGCGGTAACTGGCTGTCTGCAGTGCCGCAATGTTACCACTGGAGTGAACCCGTCGTGTACTGGCAGCCATTGAGGGAGCAATGAACTTGACGTCGTCCCTAGAGCGCATAGTCACCGCAACACCAGCGCGGCAGCGCTTGGCAACGTTTTCGGTGATGATACGGGACGGAAGAAGCTCCAGCACCGCTTCAAGTTGTGGTGTTATCATCCGAGTCAGGGTGGTATCTCCAACCGCCTTCCGGCGAAGATAAGGCACTTCTGGCTGGGAAGGGTGTTGTGAGAGTGGTGTAAGATATGGTCAGTTGACATTGATGAGAGAACACGGGCAGTTGAGCTTACCGCTCACCTGTATTCTGGATTTGACGTTGTTGATGGAGACGGCCGACTTCGCCTGCAAAGTGACGGTATTGCTCGTCAGTCTGAGGCTATTGTCACTACCGCATACCCGCCGTACACCCCATGCAGACAGAAGTGAGGATGTCGATGGTGTCGGAGGACTGGAGATCCAGAGAGAGCACCGGTGAAGATTTGCACACTACCACGAAGACGGAGCGCGGTCGAAGGGAAGCCAGTCCTGGGTATCTAAGTCGGAAAGGGCGCGCCTATAAGCTATCTTCCAACAAAAACGAGGCGTTGCTGATTAGGCGTTGATCAGGCGAGGCGCTAGGTGATGATGAAGGGGCGGAGGAAAGGAATAGATAGAATCTCTCACCTTCCTTGTCTCGAACATTCATCTCAACATTGTCAGCGATGTCCGAGGACTCAAGCCAAGGGTGGAGACTTTTGCGCGCGAGGGGGAAAGATGAGTGCATTGGAGGTGACGATAACCATGGGGTAGCCACTTTTACTCACCCTTCTTCGCATCTGGCCTTACCCTTGACACTGGCAGATTCGAGGGGCCTGAGAAGGTTTGAGAGGAGTTTGAGCGCTGAGCCGCCGTCTGTAGAGAAAGCAGAGCAGAAGGTCGTCAATCCCGACATCGCAGCGCTCAGGTGAAAGCACTGTGAAGGTTCAGCTTGAAGGGCGAAGACTCGGATTCTGACACCGCGGCCCAATTAGTAATTACTCGGACCAACGGCCAAAATCAGGTGACTTCCCAGTCCCGACGTTTTTTCCAAACTACGTAAGACCGCCGCGCCACCATTCAAATCGGCGTTAAATCACTCGATCGATGTGACACATCCATGACTGTCCGATAATCGTTCATAACTAATTACAACAATGCATACGAGCGTCTGCTAGTCTCTGCGAGTTCAGATATGGATGACTGGAAGCTTTGGTCATGGCTCCGCGTCCAATTGCGTCAGAGTCAGTTAGGTTGGAAATCAAGACCGACTCCAAGCGAGGCGCCATGAACGCGGCAGCTTCAAGCATCTGGTGATAAGCCAGTGGTGTGGTTCATCGTTAGCGTGGAGTAGGAGAATTTTCATCTAGACAGCTTACCGCGTAGTTGTTCGAGCAGCTCCAGAACGACCGTGAGCAGTGCCTGAAGCTGGGAGTGGATAACACGCCTCGCCGCAGCGTAAAGGCGTTCAACGGCAGCCCCAAACCTCCTCAGAAGGATGTAAAGGTCGATCATACAAGAGAATGGGAAAATGAAGACGCTGATGGCCAGGGAAATTGGGTAGAAGAGCCCGTAATCTAACGCACATATTAGACGTGTCGTGGCTACAGTTGAACACACTTACTTAGAATGACCCCAACAAAATTCGTAATTCGCTGACCGACATGCAAGGCCTTGAGAATGTAGCCTACAATTCAGGTGAGAAAAGGAGATTCTCAGATCGGAACAGCAGACTCACTGTAAGGTTCGCAAGCCACGAGACACCAATGGAAGAGGGCCCCAATAGCTGCCGACAAAATGAAGCCTACAATGAGAGCGACGAGTTGATCCCCCGTAGATATAGCCGTAGCAAGAGCTAGCAGGCGTCTGCGAGGAAGAACTGTGATTGTCATAGCCCCGGCTATCGCGTTCCAATCCTCTACCCGCTCCGCAATGAGGACCAACCCCTGACCCTCAGGTGCGTCCAATACCTCCATGTGCGCCGGATGGGGGGCGATCCTTTCCCTCAGTTGTTCGAGCGCACCCTGGGGTACTAGCATCGCGATAACATTGGGAAATTGTCTGAAGTGTCTGTCGATGTGCGCGATACCTTCGTCGGCGCTCGGGGTACTGGATGGAGCCAGGCTTTCTGGGGTAGGCGGACGAGTGTGATTGTGATTTTCAAGGTCTTCGCGCTGATTGAGGCCGGCATCGATTCCCTCCTCAGTGTCGTGGTGAGATGTGGAGGACGCAGTGCTAGGCGGGGGTGGTGGTCGAGCATCGTTTGCTAAACCGACTCTGGCGCCGATATCTTCCTCTGCCTCGTGGCGACCCGAATCGGAGGACGTGACACTTGGTGGGGGTGGCGGGCGAGCGTCATTTGCCAAAATTTCATGTTCACCGGCGTTGGCGTCAAAAACTTGCTCTCCATCGTGGTGGATGTTGGCCCGAGCGGCGAGGGGTTGGGCCAGCGGACGTGTTCCATCT
>JANDKE010001737.1:0-12870 GCA_027627275.1 Coprinellus aureogranulatus | reverse complement strand
TCTATCGGCTACAAGAATACCTAGGCACCAACGTTGGGTTCATCTGCAGATCAGACAAACGATTATTCCAGAACCTCACGCAAGCAATGGCAGGGATCTGTGAACTGCGATTCCCTCGCGCTCGGCGTTGGATCCTCATTAGTACCGCAATTTTGGAGTTGTTTCGGTGTCAAAGTGATTGACTCGAAGAAGGAGTTTTAACGCTGCGGTTGACAGATCCGTATGAAGTGCCTTACCTACCTGTCTCACCATGTGCGCTTGGGGCGCTTCTTTTCCCCTGCGTATATATGGAGGGACCGCATTCTGGTGATTTGCTGTCCCACCCGCTTGCCCCTCCGTTTTCCCTGATATACCTGGCATCTTGAAGCTTAATGGCGTCGAGGTCCACGTCGCACGCCCGCACTCTCTGCGAGGGCAATGTTGACGTTCTTCCTGATGAGTTTTTCGTCAGCAAGCTCTCCGATGTATCCAAGTCGCGGAAGCCATCCCCAAGTCCGTCTCTCTTTCATATTCTCTCCCTTGCCTGCAGCTAACCCACATCCACGTAGTCTGGGATCTCTTTTCCGTCGAGTCCGAGCCGGGCATCATCTCGATGCTCGCCGGGAAACCCAATCCAGCAACATTTCCCTTTGAACACATCTCTCTCGGAATCAAACCCACCTCCTCATCAGTTTCGCATCCATGTGCAGATCATGAAGAGGTGACGCAGATGACGCTTCAAGGTGATGATCTTACCATGGCCCTCCAATACAACCTCACTGCCGGGATCCCCGAACTCGTCGAATGGATGCGCGGCATGATGGAAGAGGTGCATCTAGGTGGAAGTAGTGGTGGGGAGAAAGATGCGAGCTGGAGAGTGAGTCTTGGGCATGGAAGCCAAGATCTGTTGTACAAGGCCTTTTGTGCGCTCTTGAATCCTGGAGACACGATCATTGTTGAGGGACCAACATATCCGTATGTCTACAATCTGCGGTCGCTCATATCTTTCCGCCGATGCCTAATCACTCCAATCCGTTTAGGACTATCATCCCCATACTCGACGCCCTCCGTTGCAACTATGCTATCGTAGATTCCGACGAAGATGGCATGAGCGCATCAAGCCTGGCGTCCGTTCTAGGTTCTTGGTACACCAACCCATCCACTGCGGAGAAACCGTTCCCGAAAGTCATCTACACAGTCCCAGTTCGTACAACTTACTACCGTTCCCTTGGCCAAAATCACTCATCATTCACCTTAGTTCGGCTCGAACCCAGCAGGTGTTACAACCAGCCTTCCTAGACGACGAGAGATCTTGCGGCTTGCAAGGAAATTCGACTTGATCATTCTCGAGGACGACCCATACTACTTCCTCTATTATGGCGACGGTCCGAGACCAGCGTCCTATTTCACGCTCGACAGACTCGGCAAGGCAGCGGCAGGTGATGTTGCAGTTCAGGATGACGGCGAGGAAGTGGATGAGAGAGCCGGAAGGGTGTTGAGGATGGACAGCTTCAGCAAGATTATATCTGCAGGATTCAGGCTTGGTTGGGTAACGGGTCCGAGTGTCTTGGTGAAAGCGATTGACACTCATGTAAGTGCAGATTATTCTGTGAGAGGAATTGATGGCTCATGCATGCTCGATCCCCTCTTGTTTACAGAGCGCCTCCTACAGTCGTCCAGCCATCTTCCCTAAGTCAAATGGTCGTGTTGAAGCTCTTGCAAGCATGGGGAAGAGAAGGCTTCCTCTCACACGCAGAACGCACTGCGGCGTTCTACCGGGAGCGAAGAGACGCTATGGCCAAGTCCCTGGAGCGGCATTTTGTCAACGTGCACGGCGAGCCTTCAGCTCAGAAAGAAGACCCTCATCGACCGGTAGCCGAATGGATTGTACCCGATGCCTCTATGTTCTTCTGGGTCAAGCTTCACCTCCCTAATCCTGATCTCGACATCACCAGCTTTGTGAGGAGTACAGCGGTACCGCGCGGCATCCTCGCACTCCCTGGCTCGGCGGCGTTCCCGGAGGAGAGGAAGACGGGATGCGTCAGGCTGTCATTCAGCCTGCTCTCCGATGAGGAGGTGGAGGAGGGCGTGAAGAGGTTGGCGGAGGCGGTCAGCAGCTTAGAGAAGGCTGAGGAGAAGAAACGGATGGCGCAGGAAGAGAAGACGAGGAAGAAGTTAGCTTCTCTTGCCAAGAAGGAGGCTGCGCGATTGGCTAAAGCGGCTGGAAAACCGAAGAAGGCGACGGGAAAGGGGGGATCTGGGGCAGCAAAGGGTGCAAAGAAGGCAAGGGCGGCAAAAAATTCGGCGAAGACAACACCGATAGTCGAGGAGGTGGAAGAACTGGCCGATGAAGATGGAGCGGACGTACCGGAGACATCAGCAGCTCCCTCAACATCGCAGGAGCCACCCAACACAGAAGCACCTAAAATCCCTCCCAAATCCCTCCCCAGACCACGCCCTGTCCGTACCACTCGCCGATCCGCTCAGGATAGCCAAGGAGAAGGAGTCGAAGGGTCGTCTCGCAGTGTTGGATCTGCGAGAGATCAAGCTTTCACTTCACTCGAGGATGACCCTTTCTTGAGGCGTAGGTCGACTAGAAATGTCCATAGGAAGTAGCTTGCATGTATCATTATCGTTCTCTACCGGCGTGTGGCGCGATTCGCAAAGTATGGTGCATACGATGAGGAAGAAGTGAAAGTAAGAGGACAGACAGCCGCGTTTGATCGCATTTGATCTGCTGTGCAGCGGTGTCCCAAAACTCCAGGCCGGCGCCGGCGGTGCCGGTTTGGGACACTCTGAAATAAAATATTCATGGAGGGTCGTCCAGGGCTTGTAAAATTGAGTAACTGCACATATACATACTACATATCCTAGAAATACGTATTACAGGTTTTTTTTAGTGGTATGCGGTCAATCGAGAGATGCATTGCCCGAATACCCTTAGGTGTCCCATTACCACGTGATCTACTGTAGACAGCAGCACACTTAACTTGATGAGGGCGACATTCCAGCAAGGAGTGGGGTCCGCTCAGTTCTCAGATATCCTCCGGCAGCTGCACCTCCTCGATTATGACTGCCTCCAGCTATCGTACCTGATGGATGTCCACTCCCGCCTCATTCACCACTGGGTGGGAGTCACCTACTATCCTTTCCCCGCTTTCGATGACCGTAGTGCCCGGAGGCCACACGGTTTCGTTCCGAGTGGGACCTGGCTACGCTCAGTCTACGATCGACATATTGACGACCATCGTGACTACTTCAACCAGCACATGGCCCTGCTCTCTGGAAGGGTATGTGCAATTGACCATAGCCACAAGGTAAGCCACGCAAATCGTTTGACGACCACGATATTGACACTTGGCTGCTTTAGTTCACCAAATTTATCATGCGAGTGAACGGACAACTCGTTTTTACTGCCCTCTTGACCGTGACAAATGAAAGGGGTGAGATTAGGGTTTGCTGCCTCGTTGCAACGAAATCNCACGCGCAGTTTGAAAGTGCCCTTCGGGAGATGCGCACTTCGCTGGATAGATATGGACTTCAACAGCCAGTCGTGTTCTACACCGACAACGTCCAAGGTGATCGGCAATTTCTCATGAATATATTTCCCTCTCTCTCAGTTGGGGTCTGCCCTCGTGAGAAGTATGACCATCTGCCACCCTTCTCAATCCCACCAAACACCACCATTAGCGTGCGGGATACCATCGGCTCGATCAACACTGCCATTCAAGCAATAATGAATGACCTTGATGAAGACGGTGCAAACTTGTTGGTTGTAGGCTTTGATTGTGAATGGAATGTCCATTTTGGGCCTGGGGAGCGTGTTGTGGGGCGTGGCTCAGTTGCCGTTGTGCAAATAGCATATCAGAACACCGTCTATATCCTTCGGGTGAGCTGTATGCTTCTGTCATGTTACTGGACGATATCTGACTCAATTGGGATAGGTGGCTAAAATATTACACAACGGTTCTCTGCCTCACCAACTCCAGCTCCTTCTCGTCAATCCACGGATCAAGAAGGTCGGCATCAAGGTGAACGGAGACCTTATCGCCCTTCAGAAGGCCTGCAACTCGCCAAAACCCTTTGCCGGCGCGCTCGAGCTCCCCAAATACGCACGTGAACGCTGTTTGTTGGACTCGCGGATGAATGTGCCTGGCATTGCGCTAAACGACATCCGTGCATTGGTACTGGGGAAGTCTCTGGCAAAGAACGTACCCGAGCGGATGAGCGAAGCGTGGGACCGTCCAACGCTGACACAAAAGCAGATTGACTATGCTGCTCGTGATGCCTATGCTGCACTGTGTATCTATCAGCGACTAGCATTAGTCCCTGTACCGACGTCGTTACCTTCCGACCCGACACAGCACCGGCCTCCCCCAGGAACGCCAGTCTTGGTTTACGGCCAGGATGACAGCATCGTTGCACGAGGGGTTACTGCATCTCAGGAAGCCGAAATTGCATTCCACCATGTTCCCCTTCGTTCTCAAGTTATTGTCGACATCCGGCATGTTGTTGTTCCCGGTGCAGTTCTTTTGAGCCATGGGAAGAAGCCACTATCCGCGTTTGGAAAAGTACCATTCAATGCTGTTGTTTCCAGGTCCAAAGTGCGGATATACCAGCCCATCATCCTTCCGAACATCGACCCACCAACGAATCATGATATAGAAACAGCAGAAGGTGGTGGTAGTCACGGTGGTGGTGAACCTCAGGTCAGGGTGGAGCATGCAGAGCAGGGACAAGAGTTCAATCATACCGCCGATACAGAACCCAGCCTTGCAGACCTCATCTTGGATGTCGTTGACATTTCGGCTGCTTCACTGGGCTCAAGCCAGACATCCGACAACTCAGAGGTGGATAAACAGGCTCTCGTTGAAGGCCTTGCAATACTGGGTTCGATTCCAAAGATATGGGACTTGAAGTGGTTCAGCCGTGTGCTCAAGGATCCCTTCCATGTTCTCAACATGCTTCGCATTGCAGCAAGTCATGGTTTGCGATTCGAATTTGCGCGTGCTCTCCGCGATGCCATCTTCATATATGTCCTCGAAGACGTGCAACGCATATCTGCGTGGGGTCTATCCCAGAATCCACCCCTCTCCTTTGACTACCTGTTGAAGCACCGAACACATTGGGTTCTACGCCGCTGCCGAAGGATCATTCCCCCGCCTGCTCAAGTAGGACCAGCTGTCGAAGCAGTATTCCGCAAGTATGGCGGACTCAAGGATGCTGCAACTGGTGTTCCGCTGTTCACAAAGAATCACTGGAACGCTGCGAAGAACATTCTCAAGCTGATACATGATGGACACCTCTCCGATCCTCCTGGCATTGCCCTGTACACACAGATGGGTGTGGGTAAGAAGACAGGCCTCCCGATATACCGTTGCTTCCGAGGAACCAATGCAACCGAAGGAGGTGTGCATACACACTTACGGTCCCACCTTCCTTCTGCTGGTACTTCCATTGAGCATGCTCAGGCACTCCTGATGGATTATGTCCTACACCATAACCTTCGAGTAAGTCTACTTTCACAATGGTACAAGCAAAGATGCCAATCTTACACGTTTTTTAGACCAATCACAAGAATAGCACAGGAAAGGCGTACCCTGGACACACGCACATTTGGATCACAAACAAAATCCAGCGACTGACACTCGCATTACATGGGACAGGTCTACTGTCTGGCCCACCACAGCCAGCCATCCCTGCAAACTGGCTCAACACTGAATTCTACGAGCCAGGACATGAAGTCATTGGCGTCCACCCCATTCCTGTCGACATCAAGAATGCCTGCGGCATCCTTTCGTATTTCCCCACAATCCCCGGCACTCACCGTCATTCATCTGATAAGCGATATGCCTTCCTCGCAAAGCTCCAAGGTACACGAAAGGCGGTGCTTCCAGTACACACAAAGCGCGAATATCAGCTGTTTGATCAGTTGTTGAAGAACGATCCGGCATTTAGCACAATTCAGGGAGCCCATCCAAATTGGGATGAAGCTGTGAAAGTGTACAATGGGTATGCGGACAGGGAAGAAGATGTGTTTTATAAGGTCGGTAAACAAGTTCTGCACCCTCTTGCGAATCTAACAAGACTTAAATTGTCCACCCTAGCTAACTGACCAGCTCCAATCGCATTGGACGGAGTACAAGGTCACTGTCAATAGGAAAGAAACCGCGTCTATCACGTATGACGATCGCCAAGGACTTCAAACGGCTTTGCGAAGCAACGAACGGGTGATCGGTGCGCCTGCCATCGAAGCGGAACCCATGCGCCCGCACTTCGTCCACCAGGGTTTCTTGACGCCGCATCTAACTTATACCGAAGTATACGACACAGTCGTAAATGTGGGTCCACAACCGACTGGTCAATGCGAAGCCCCAGAGTCCCCTCCTTGCATAGCGGAACCCTCTCAGTCGCCACAGCCTCATGCCGCGATGTCAACAGATGCTGGGATGCTTTCGCAGCAAGCCTCAAGTGCGTCTGAGATGTCACTCGACACCTCATCTGAGCCCGAACCCAGCACAAGCAGTGCGCCAATTGGACCGCCGGTCTCGCACAGCCTTGTTCGAATGACGGAGCTATCTCAGCAGTATGTCAACGAGACGATTATGCAGCCAGCATCAGCGGCTCCAGCAGAGGCGTCTCGGCGACCCCGTCGCTGTATGAAGTGTCTCGACGCGGAGACTTGCCCAGGCCGCCAACAGGTTGAGAACTGCAAACGGATGTGCCCCGACTGTCACAATGTGGATTGCCTTGGGCGTTGGTCCAAGTACCCGAAGAAGAAATGCTGGGAAGTGAAGGATACTATGAGGGAGAAAAGGAGGAAGAAGGAGCAGAGGGACATGCAGGGTAATACTTAGATGGGTTCTCGCATGTCCTCATAGACGCCTGTCTAGTAGCACGCATTACGATTCCGCGAGATAAGATTTAATCATCCTATCTAATCCGGTATCCTGGTCTGGCGGGCGGCATCCCGGTATCCTATCCTAGAACAGCAATATTCTGACAGTTTCCCCCATGAGCAACCGAACCAGCAAGCAAACTGATGTGATGGTGATAGCGCCGGGTATCCATCTTCCTTGTATGGAAAAACCCTAGCGGCGGGCGCAGATGGCAGTCCCGAGCTTGCTGATGGCAGGCAGGCGTTCAAGATAAGTAACATCTGTTGTATCTTAGTCTCTCTTTCGTCCCTCCCCCTCTTTCCCTTCTTCCTTTTTTAGAAACTATTTACGTTTCTTTTTCCCCTGCACACACCATTCCCGAGCCTTCGATTGCGCGTTGGACACGACGCCAAGCGTAGAGCTACGGTCTTGCGTGGTCTCTGGACTTGTTCTTCTACTGTATCATCTCCTTCCCCGTTATCTTCATCGGCTCCATCATCGTCCCCGCTACGTTGGCGTTTGTTCGAATCTCCAGTTGTGTTGTTCGTCGAAGACGGATGGGAGGTCGATGCGAGAGCTGGACCAGCTTCTTCTATGGGTGTGAGACTGCTCCGGAGAGGGAAGCGCAAAAGTGTCTCTGAAGCTGAGAGGCGTAAGACGATTGTGCGGATATTGTGATCGGGAAAGAGGGGAGGAGGTTGGGGGAAGAGGAGGGATGACGGGGCTCGGGATCAAATTCCCATTTGATCCCCGACTTCAGGGAGGGTTGTTCGGGCGCTTTGATCCTGACCCTGTCCTAAAGTCTGACTTCGCGCTCACGGTAGACCCTCATTTTGGCGCTCTTCTCTCATCGAGTCCAGAAGAAGCACGGTTGTCGAACCTAGCGGAGAGCCTCCAAAACCGCTTCCTGAAAGGTGAGCTGATTCACGATACTCCTTGCTACTCCTTCAGCTGAGCCATTCCCAGCTGGTTCAATGGCGTGCAGCAACGCCCCATTTTCGCTGTCATAATAGGAATCGACAGGTATCCCAACCTACCTCACCTCCGTGGTGCCGTCAACGATGCAAACGCCTTTTCAACGTATGTCAAGTCAGAACTGCATGTCCCGGCTGAACGGATTATCGTCCTGCGGAATGAGCAAGCTACTCGGGCAGGCATTCTACGAACATTCCACTCCCTTAGGCTGAAGAACCCGCATCAACCGCGGAAAGGGGACTCGATCATTCTCTACTACGCTGGCTATGCGGGGCCGCAAGAGACGAGCGTAAGCGGCATCCAGACGGTCGTCCCATGGGATTATAATGGTGACCCCGACAACACGATTCCTGCCGTTACGTCTCTTGAGCTCATCGCACTGTTGAAGGAGGTCAAACGGGCTAAAGGAGACCACATCGTAAGAGCCCTTCCTTTGCGGTCTTTGTATTCACAGTACCAACATGGCTATTTCTCCTAGACTTTCATTTTCGATAGCGGGGGGAGTGCAACGCAAGTCCACCACCAATCAACCGGCGTTGTTTCAGCAAGGGTCATTGAACTGGCCGCAGGAGCAGCAGACATGGACTCCTCATTGTCAGAGAAGGAGTTTGTGACGGGTAATATCTTCATCCTGTCTGCCTGTTCATTAGGGGAAGCCGCAAGAGAAGTCCACGGGCGCGGTCTGTTCACGACCGCTTTAATCAAGTTGTTGAAACAGGAGGGTTCAACGAACATGACTCGCGCCAACCTTCTGGCTCGATTACCTCAAATTACAGCGTGAAGTAGCCTCATTCCTTCCATTGCTCTCTCAATCTGACG
This sequence comes from Coprinellus aureogranulatus, assembly GCA_027627275.1. Lineage (NCBI taxonomy): Eukaryota > Fungi > Basidiomycota > Agaricomycetes > Agaricales > Psathyrellaceae > Coprinellus > Coprinellus aureogranulatus. The sequence continues at coordinate 4,219 of JANDKE010001737.1, read as the reverse complement.
CCGGCTTCTATTCTCGCAGTCAAACACCGAATGCATACGTCGAAATCACAGACTGTCCTATGTTTGATACAGGGCTGGTTCCTCCAGAGCATGTCGCCTTAGCAATCACGGAAGACAAGCGCCAATATACCGTGCACGCTGGTTCAGTCGCTGGTGTCACCCCGGGCTCCCGATTTTTCGTCTATCGCGCCAGGGCTAGGCTTGCCAAGAAGAAGCCGAAGGTTTTCGTAGCGGACCGCATCTCGCTGTTTACGACAACGCTGAGACCATTCTTCCATTCGGAAGCTCCTCACAAACCGCTCCTCAAGCTTCCCGCCGCCATTCCTTATGGGTCTGGTCAACGGCATGACCTCGTTGTTGAAGTCGGGCTGCAGGACGCCCTGGTACCGTTGTACCAGGTCATTCTGAAGCTGCTACTCAACGAACCGATTCCACCACCCTACTCCTTTCTATTTACCGAGGACCGTGTCAAAGCTGATTTGTCCCTGGATGTTTGCGCGGACGATGGCAACTTTCTCAAAATTACGATCCTTGATGAACGGGTCGCAGTCCACGGTTACACGAAAATCCCACTGCGTATCCCGCTGATCAACGACGACGTCGAGCGCTTTCTTCTGCAAGCAGCTCATTTCTATCGACATTTGAACCGCTGCAAGCCAAATGAGGCTGTTGGACAGGGTGTGTCAATAGAGATGTTGAAGCTAGTCACTTCGGGGTCGGTTCAGAGCCAGAAGCGACGACAACGTCGGCCTACCGGGTCCAACATTCTTGCCCATGGCGTTGCAGAAGTAACGGTACACCTTCAAGAAACGAACGACTATGGGTTCCGGATCACAAACCACTCGGATAGGGACCTCTATCCTCATCTCTTGTACTTCGACAACAGCGTTCTCGGCGTAGGTGAGAGTGGTTCCAATGGTCTTGTGTTCAAGCAACTTGATCTGACTGAATTGCTTTCATTCAGCTGACTACTACCCTCATGGTGCAGAGGTTCCTCCCATAGCGAAGAAGGGTGGCGTCCTCACCATTGGGTATGAAAATCCTGGCACGGCAGCCTTCACGTTCTTCATTCCAGAAGGGCAAGATCTGGATGTCGGATTCGTGAAAGTGCTATTCTCAACGGCGCCGCTTGACCTGAGTTCCATCGTACGGCCTGTTGTCCCGCAGGCAACAGATGCGGATGAACCGAGGCAAATAGCTTCTGGAAGCCGTGAGGGAACCACGGGTTGTGGACGGAATGAAATACGAGGATCGGAAAAAGAGCTTGTAGGACTGTGGGGGTCAGTCATGTTCTGTGCCGTGCAGAGGAGGTCCACATCTGCGACTCCTAGCCTCACCTAGTAGGCCGGGATCCGCAGCTCTCAGTGTGTCACTTACTGGGAACAAGGCGACGGTATGACATATTCCATACTATCTACTATGAGCAGACACGCGACATACAGCTGATGAGCAGGGTTCATATCACATACAGAAGAGGAGGTTCACATGAGTTGTCAACGCGTCACCAATTAGCTTGATCATGAGTGCTAGCTAGATTATGAACGGTCAATAAGAATAACTGGGTCCAAACAAGGTGTTGTCCGTTACGGAGCCGCGGGAGGAGCTGTAGATCCAGCCCTAGGTGTGGGCGACGAAGGTGGGGATGGAATGGATGATGCTGATTGGAAGTAGTCTGCCTGAGCTGGGTTGAATGCTCCAGGCACGACTTGCATGGGGACGGGCACGTATTGCACGAGCTGAGGTTGCTGTTGAGGACCAACTCCAGGCGTCATCGTCGCTTGACCACCAGGCGTTGGCGGCGTTCCCTGGTATAACACCTGCGGTGGGAATGCCATAGCCTGGTACGTGCATACCATTAGGGTACGCCGGTGCACGAGAACCGGAGCCCCTCGTCCTTGGACCTCGTGGCGACCTTTTGGACGAGGAACGATGTTCTCGAGGAGCCTGAGCAGCAGGCATAGGGACTGGAGCTGCGATCATTTGCATCGGAAAGCCTTGTTGCGCTGCACCTGGCGATATGGGCGGAGTAGCAGGCATGCCGGTTATACCGGGGGTTAGAGGCATTCCGGGAGGTGCAGGCGCGTACCCTGGATAGGTGCCGTATGGGTACGCAGGGTAGGGGTAAGGATACATGCCCGGGAGAACGGGGCTCCCGTTTCGCGGGTCGCTGGGCTCTTCGATAGTCGACATGCTCCGTCGTCTACGATGATGATGGTGTCGGTGCCGATGCCTTCTGTGGCTGGACGAGTGCCCTCCGTTCCTGTTATGCCTCAGGTCATCTCCCGATGTCCTCCTCCTCCCAGTCCTCCCAGACCTAGGAGACGCCGGTATGGACGACATCGTATCCAAACTCCCGCCAGTCCGTCGTGTCATATCTGGGATATACATTGTCCCGCTACTCAGAAGGTCGAGCTCTTGGCTCTTCCCTGACCTTGAGAGTCGCTTGTACCAAGACGACATGGGCTTCTTGAAGACACCGGCCTTGTACTTGCCCTTCCCCTGCAACCCCGCTCCTGGGCGATAATCGATAGTCACTCGCCCATGAGACACCCATGGAAGGTGATACAACGTTTTGAAGAACCTCTCCACGGGTGTGAGCCTCTGCGATGCCCACGAAGGGTCGTACCACGACGTTGCCGTCGTCCTTGTCCACGTCGTACGCCTCGACGGTGAGTTCGGGAAGTTGGGCATCTTTTCATAATCCTCTGTCTCGCGCAGGCGTTCCGTCGCAGGGGACTGTACTATATCCTCCCTCTCCAATATCGTCCGGGGATCCTGGGATGGTGGAGCTTGGGATAGTGGAGCCTGGGCTCCCATTGGAGGCGGAGGCGGTGGGTTGCTTTGTCGAATGGGAGTCTGGATCGTTATCGTCGACTGTCGAACGGGAGGACCTGCAGACGTCCGGGTTGTGCGAGAAGGGACTCGTTGGAAGCCTGGCTCTGATATGGGCATGGGTATACCATGTGAACCGTGCGGGTCTACAGAGTCGCTATTGCTGTACACCATAACCGTCGTGCGCTCTGCGTTTCCAGGTGACATTGCAGGGTCTGGGTGGATAACTTGGGCATATTGAGGTTGCTGGGACTCGTGTATTGCATAAGAATGGTGTGATTGTGATTGGTATGATTCGTGGTGCGATTCATGCGAGATGCCTTCGTCCGAAGGAGGAGTAATATGGAACGAAGGAGTCATTGGCCGGATTTGCCTTCCGGCCATGAGCGAGGGTGGTATATGGCGTTCTGGAGGCATGGCCGTATCCTCTGAGGGAGGCGAGTGGATGACCTCTGGGATAGGACTGTGGGGCGCAAACGCCATACGAACGTCCTGGACGTATTGCACCTGCCCAGGAGCTCCTGTATATGGGCTTGCAGGGTTGGAACGATACTCGGGTAAGGTGTTGCCTCTTCCCGGCGTACCAGGCGCCCCGTTCGTCTCCGAACCGAGAGTACCGCGACGGAAAAGCTTGCTCTTCTCTTTGCTCGCACCATACCCCAACACCCTCCCCGGAAGCCGTTTGAATCCCTTCACGAATCCCCCGACGAACGACTTCTTCTCTTTTACAGGCGGAGAAGGCGAAGAGGGTAGCACGGGTATGGGTCCCTGTTCATGGTGTTCTGAGGATACTGTGAATCGGCGGCTGCTGGGCCCGGGTAGATGAAAATTGTATCGGTGGTGTTGAGGTTGTTGCGGGTACTCGTAGTGGCCAGACGCATCGTTGGGGTCGATGTACATATATTCCTGCTCCTGCTCCTCCGGTTCTTCCTCGATAGTATCGGCATTGACTGTGTAGAGAGTGCCCGGACGAGGCGGAAGCGCCCGTGGAGTCACCGCTGGCGACATCGAATCCTCCACAGCCTGTTCCTGTGGGGGCAGAGGTGGGTACGCCTGGTTAGACTGCACCCAGGATCTTGTGCTCGGAGCCGCATGGCTGTAATGGGAGCTATGCGTATATGAGTGGTCGTAGTTGGACGCCTGTTGCGGCCATGTGCCTGGTGGTTCCTGATACGACGAGCTGGCATACATAGAGTGGTTGTTATGGTCTNCTGCCATGGCAGTAGCGACCGTGACAGTGCCGGTGACTCGGTGGTCAGGGTTACTTGTAGTAGAGAAAGAATCCGACGGCGGACGTGCGTACGGGAACCCTTCAGAAAAGGTGTGAGGGGAAGTATTTAAGCATGGTGGCAAATGAAAGAAGAGTGCTAGAGTGCAGATCAGCATG
>JANDKE010001736.1:0-12872 GCA_027627275.1 Coprinellus aureogranulatus | reverse complement strand
GCTGGTGAAACGGCCGCGGCCCGCCTCCCCGTTGACCCTAACCCCAGACTCAAAGATAGGGGCGGAAACAGCTACTTCCTGAAGCAACTCGCTCGAGGGAGACATTAGTTTGAAGGTATAGATTACAGCTTCAAGTCTAGAGTATGCAAGTGGAAGTCCCTAATCCACGGCCCAGCCAGTCTAAACTTGCCCACTTCTACCCAGCCCAGGCGTTTGTACATATCGAGTGCTGTAACTTGGTAAGTCGTCGTGGACAGGGTGAGTTTCTTAAGTCTCTTCTCCCGTGCATAGGAGTAAAGAGTCCTAATTAACATGAGGGCGATCCCTCGTCGTCGGTATTTGTCCGATACGCTGAGCCTTCGAAGTTCAGAACATGACTTGTCGGCCTGGCCGCGCGAATCTGGAACATGCAGGCATGAGCTCCAGAATAGAGAAATTATCGGGTTAGTATGCGAAGGACTCACCGAGGCCAATACACCCCACAACGCGCTTAGTTTGCCCTTCCGTAGCTTCGACGACCCAAAATGCACTGACACCTCCATCGTCGTCGCCCTTGGGCTTGTCGCGAGCGTAGAATCGGCCGGGATCGACCATATCTCCTTCCTCCAAGAATTCGCGGATATACGCGTCCCATATCAATGACAGCCTGCTTCGCACGAGGCGGACCCAGAGGATCGGAAATGCACAAAGGGCGAAGCCCCCAGTTACTTTGAAGAGGTCTCCTCGCGATTTCAGGAGTAGGACGAGTCCAAGGACTCCGACTACATAGGAGACGCCGCAGATGGGTTCCCACAGGATAGCCTTCATGCCAACCTGAAGTGAGGAGCCATCTGCGAGGAGTGAGCATATGATCTATCCGAATATCTGAAGAAAACCCACCATCGTCGCGTAGCCCGCTCACTATCAAGTTGCGAACCTGGTCCGCATCCCGAGCCTCGAATGGTCGAATGTGCAGCTGCTCATCCTTCGCAGCAGAGGCGCGCTTGGGCTCCTGGGCACTCATAGATCCCCTAGAGAGCGTCGTAAACTCGTAGTCGGACGCTGGCAATGTCGTGATTTCTGTTCAATCCTCGCCGCTCTTTATAACCGTTCAGAAACCAGGGTCCAGGGCGCGTAAAAGTGCATCCGCAGCCAATTCCGCAGCACCACATGAGAGTATGTTGGTGATGAGGCGAGCGGAATGCGGTACAAGAACCACGGAAGTCATCACAAACGTAGCAGGAGGATGAGCGGAATAGAGGACGGTGATGGTTCAAAGGAAAGAGGTGAAATCAGTCGGCGAGTTCAGGTCCGATTGTGACACTTCCGAAGTCTGTTTAGCGCCCGTCCGCAGATGCGGCGAGGGGTTTTGTAGTTCTCCCTCCTTGACTAGAGATTCGAGTCCGTAATTCAATGTTTCGATAGCATATTCATACAAGTTGAGTACAAAACATCTAGCAAGCAAACAGTCCGATACGACCATGATCAGTCAAACGAAAGCTCAAACCCTCTCAGCGTCCCAATAGCAACCTGCACATCCACCACCTTCGCCACCGCATCATACTTCACCTGGTTCGCAGGCACAGGCCTCAAATCCAACCGCACATTCCTAGGAGCCTGGTCCACACCCGCGATCGTCACCTTATTCCAGCCAACCCCAACACCAGAGTTATACCCAAACCTCCCTTGCACCGTGAGCTTTTTGTTGAAGTAGCCGAAGCGAACATCGGTGGTCCTGGCTTGTGGTGGGTCGATGGTCTCTCCGTCGTCGATGTACAGCTCTCCGGATGCGCGACCTTGAGCGTTGGGAGCGACCAGGAGGTCAAAGGGCTTCGTCCTGAGCACCGTGGTCGTCATCGCACTCTCGTTCCTCAAAGCTAAAATGCTTGCACCCTTGATATGAAGAGTGATCTGGTCATAGCCCACATTGTTCTTGGTGAAGTACTGTCCAGTGCTCCGGGTCGCAGCAAGGCTGGGGAATTCGTACCACGTATCGGCGGGGAGGTAGTACCTGACGCTGGTCGAGCCCTCTTCAGTGACAGGTGAGACGAGGACGGAAGGGCCGTAGAGGAACTGCATGTCGATGCCGAACGTATTGGTATCCTTGGGGTAGGCGTAAAACAGAGGCAGGAGGACGGGCGTTCCCGACACGTGCGCGTTGTGGAAGGCGGTATAGATATAGTCGAGCAAGCGGTACCTGATATTGATAGCGTTCTTCGCAGCCCTGGTCGTAAGCTCCCAGATGTAGAACTCCTGGCTGATACCCGTATCGATGTTATGGTTTCGATAGAAGGGATAGAACCCTCCTAACGTCGCCCATCTAGCGCAGAGAGTCTCGGTGGTGTTGTCCCCGAACCCACATACGTCGCTGCCGACCATGGGGATGTTGAAGATGCTGGCGAAGTTGAGCATGCCAGCGATGCTCATACGGTACTGCTCCCAGGTGGAAAGGTTGTCACCGAGCCATTTGCCGACGTGCTTGCCGGCACCGGCGAAGGTAGAGCGGGTGATGATGAGGGGTCGCCTGTTCGGTCTGCGTGCAAGCATCGCGTTGCGGGTCGCAGTAGACATCATGGAGCCATACATGTTGTGGGTGTCGTATTGCGTGAGGTTGTTGGCTTGGATGACGTTCGTCTGTAGGAAAGATTTAGCATTTGTTGAAGAAAACTACGAACTAGCGACTCACGTAGGCAGTCCTCGACGACAAGGCACCAGCAGAGTTACCGATTGCATAAGGAGGGACAAGAAGTGGGTCATTGATATCGGCAGGATCGACGGGAAGCTGCCTCTTGTTGAGATACTCGTACTCCTCGCTGTAGAGCTTGTCATCCCTTGGCTTGATAACCCCCGTGCTCGTAAAGATGGGAGTATCAGGGGCCGGAGGTAGCGTATCCCGCTTCGGGGGGTAATTACCCTGGACAGCGGTGAGGTAGGGATCCGTGCATGGGAACTCGCAGAAGCTGGCGGGCTCGTTCATATCGATCCAGACACCATCAATGTCGATACCAGACTCTGGGCTGTAGAACATGCGGAACTCGTTATTCCACCATGGTGCGGTGCCAGGAGCGAACCAGTCGGGGAAGACAGTAACACCGGGCCAGACGACGCCAAGGTGGTAAGAGCCATTGGGGTTCTTGAGGTAGACGTCGCGCTGGATACCACGGTCGAGGGCAGCATAGCCGGTGTTGGGGTGGTACGCAACTGCGGGGTCCGTCATGACGATGTATTTCTGACCTTTGGAGTGCAGGTGCGATACGATTTCGCGTACGCGGTTGAGAGGGAAGTACTGGGGGTCAACGGTGAAGATGAGACGGTCTTGCATGTAATCGATGTCGGTCCACATCGTCTCGAGGGGGATGCCAGCGGCCTCATAACTGGAGATGACATTGGCGACGTCGACGTAGTCTATGAAAGGAGTCAGCCACAGTACGCAGAGATGTAAAGGAAGGAACGCACTCTTGTACCCAAATCGGCATTGGTGGAACCCAAGGCTCCAGTAGGGGAACTCAGCAGAGTGCCCTGCAAGGTCGGCGTATTGCCGAGAGACAGCTGCTGGGTCGGTTTCGCTACCAGCAAAGAAGTAGTAGTCGAGGAGGCCACCGATGACGTTGTACTCAATTGATCTGTCAGCCGGGCTCGTTTGGTTGAGCTTGATGTCCATTCCGTTCGAGTTGAGCAGGAACACGCCATGAGTGCCAGTCAAGCGGTGATCAACGTAGATAGGATGATTGCCGTAGAGGTTCGAGTCTCGAGGAATACCGAACGAGTCGCGACTCCACAAGGTCCTGACAATACCCCTGCCGCCATTGTCGGTGTCGAGACGTAAGGGATGGGAGTGTTCGCCCAGGCCGTAAATGTTCGCGCCCTGAGGAATGGCGGTCTTGAGACGGATGTACTGGTTCTCGAAGATGAGGGTGTGGCCCTTGGTCGAGAACAGAACCTCGTTGGTCCTTGAGCGCGAGATGGTGAATGAGAAGGGTTCAGGAGAGGAGGTATACGAGAACTTGAGGTCGGACTGGCTGGGCGAGACGAACGACGCGCGAGGACGGGGGAACACTTCCTCGGGAACCTCGTAGCGCTTCGAGTTGGCGTCGGTGATCTTGACGTGAAGACGAGTAGCTAGAGCGGGTTAGACGCGCCCACGATCGAAAGATGCGTACCACTCACCAGTCTCGTACGTTACGACAAGCGTCAGCTTCTGGATGTCCTGCCCAAAGACCCCACAACCCGTGGCGTTCCTCGGCAGAGTCAGATCGACATGTAGCTCGCTTCCACCCCGAGTGGTGACCGCGTTGTCAGCCACGTATCCTGGGCATGCCTCCAATACTGCTTGGTCGACGTAAACGCTCTGCACGCCGGGGAAGTGGGTGACGGTGGTGAACAGCGACGAGAGGAGGGTAGAGGAGACCGCGAACGCGACTCCAGAGGCCGAATTTCTCCACCACATCGCGACCTCGGGGGTATAGAAGGAAAAGAGGCCTAGGAAGACGGCGAGGAGTCCTGCAAAGACAAAGGGCCATCTAGGCTGGATTGGTTCTTTTATATGGTCGGAGGTCTTATTCCCATGCATCCTTAGTCCGAACATGGATCACTGCATGACCAGAGGTTCCCCGCGCTGTTTGGGGCTATACTCGCGCTAACCCGCGTGGATTTGGTGCTTCGGAAGCCTTTTCTGACGTCGGTTTCTGCTTCCGAGTCGTCCCCACACGCAAACGCGAGATGAAATGGACGAGAAGTGTAGGCGTTTACGAGGCTGACCTAAACTGCAAGCCTCCATATGATTGAGGACCAACGCAATAGACGGGATGCCGACCGACCTTGCATGTGCTTCCGCGAAAAAGCGCCCAGAACGTGGTCGTCAGTAATGACGAGAGGAATGCACGCGGCACCGCTGGTGTATATGTCGGAGTGACTGCCTTTGAAATTCAAGGCGAGGAATGGGAGGTATTTTATCGCAGGTAAGGGAGGGGAAGGCACCCGAGGTCGGAAAAAGGTATTAGGGCCATTCCAAATAAGGTTCTTAGTCTTACCCAAAACAAGCGGTAGCGCTCAGGCAGTCGGGGGAAGCGTTAAGCGCCCAAAACCAGTTGGAGCGCCGACCCATTCCAACCCACTTCTCAGGTTAGGGTTCTAACCCCTAAACCTAGATTTCGTAACTCCCGAGTCTCTCTTCCTACCATATCATTCATTCCCGCAGCTGGGAGATGGACCCGCCTGTATACCCCACAATAACCCTGGATCTTGTGAGTACTGCCAACCATCTTTACTCGACCGAATCTGACTTATAGAAGGCTTGTGATAGATCCTGGATCGGGTGTACACAAAAGAAGTGCTGCATGGTGTCCTACATTCGATTCTCTTCCATCGATTGTTTGGGACGATAAAGCCACAGACGATCGAAGTCCTAGATGTTACAATGGTATGTCTTCTGGGTTCTCCAATGCAGCCTGGCACCGACGTCGAGACAGCCAGGCGTGGATAATCCGGTGATGGAACAACTCGTGAATGAGAAAGTCGATGCGTTCTGGAAGGGGATAGAAGGCGGGTCGAAGAGAGGCCAGGTGCGTTATACTTTGCTGCTGATGGGCGTTCTCCCCGATTCTGACCTAGGCGTTCACAGATTCTGGTGACTTTCTCAGAGCGAAAGCCTAAGAAATCGTGGTTCCAGGTCTACATGGGGGAAGAGGACGTTCCATGGGAACAATGGTAGGGTCCTTACGCCAGCCCCTTATACTCTCGCTGAGCCTCCGCTCCTTTCCAGGATAATCAACGCGGAACTCAGGCAGCTGAAAAGCGATCAAGGTAGGGTCCTTGGCATCCTACGCCCAAAGCGTACGCTAACCGGACCTCTACCATTAGAACGCGCAAGCCTTCACTCTGCACTTTCCGCAACCTTGACAAAAATCGTCTTCACGATGTTGACACACACTTCCTCCGAACAAGGGCGTGCCGCGGTACCACTGATAACCAACGCAGCCGGCATCTCACCGTTTCCCATCCAGATCAATGTCAAGGTTGGAGATGTGGAGGTCAGTTGAAGGGATGGTCTTCTGGCGGTCTTCAAGCCCTCTGCCCCTCCACACAGCATCTAATTGCATCTTACTCATTCCTATACCGCTGCGAGTGCCCATTAGCACCATAGAAATACAGCTTTTCTTCATGGCTCAGGAACCCCCTGCTAGTGCCTCCAGAGCTGACGAGTGAGGAGCCCGAGATTTATCCGAGTGCCTACTGCGCACATTCCTTCCCCTCACTGGTGTAAATCAGCGCCAGACTACCATTCCTTACCACATTCAGAGCGCGATGGTACGCATTTCCATCGTTGTGTCGTTTCTCGAATTTGCTGACAAGGTACCTTACAGGTTCAACGTCATGCCCGCCTCGCTGATAAACTGCTCTCTTCAGCCTCAAACCCGTGCCGCATCATGGCTCGGACGCCTCTAGCCTTCTGGCTTCTATTTCTGAGTCTTGTCTTGGGTGAGAGGTTACTAATCATTTAATCCTCTGCCGGACGAAAGGATGAGTTGAAAGTTCTCGGATGGTTTCCTGTTCTGTATTCGGGACGCCGGGCCAGCGCGTAAGGCCAAGTATCACCTGTACCTCAGCCCGTGATCATTCTTCCTGATAGACTGACCCCAAAGGATATCAGGAAGGATTGGCGAAAGATTGGCGTAGCCTTTGCTATTCGTCCGGCTGCGAGGTATCCGAGAATTCATGGCGCCCGTACACCAGGAAAGAGGTCCTGACATCACGGATATTAACCCGGTATAGTCAGGACCGAAACACACCGTCCGTAAGTGTGCCGATGTATGGGCAAGGGGTCATTCCAGATCCTTCTCCGTATTCATCGCTCTTTCTTTCCTAGGATACGCGTCCTCGGTGCGGTTTCGCAAAGCAATCCCTCGGTAATCGCTGAACACAAGGCGTGGTTCATCGCCCTCTGGACCTTCTAACAGCAACCTCCCAGACATTGACCGTTTTCCCCCTTCATCAGCCCCGACGTTATCCCCAATTCGTCGGGATACTGAGACCCGGCATCGATGCGGCGTCCTCCAATCAAGCGCCCGCGGCGCCGAACTCGGTGATGCTGTTCATGAGTTTCACCGACTCTGCAGCCCAGTCAGATGGGTTCTGATACCTCGTACGGGACTGCGTATGGTCAGGTGCGTATCCTTACTTGGGTTTCTATTCAATTGCTGGATCTGTCTATCCGTTTCATCAAGCTGAATATAACTCAGGAATTCCTTGGCATCCTGAAGCTGAGGTCGTCGTAACCGGTCTGCCGCCTCTGCCGTGGTGGTATTAGGGCCTCAAGATGGTCTTCAGAATGTGGGCTGACATAGCGTACAGGAATACCTACCTGCCTCGAGGACGCCGAAGGAACATCAAGTTCGAAACGGGTGTAAGATGGTAGACTTGAGCACTGGCCCCTCATCGTACTCCGCCTGTGTTGTTCCGAATACTCTATCAGAGATTCAGATACAGGCAATGGGCTTCACGGACGCGGCGGCGCGTGGCGTCAGCAGGCGTAGCAGCAGGAGACGATTGCAATTGAATTGTCGCCACTTATCAAGTGGGTCCTCCGGGTCTCGTGCGTTGCTTCACCCTTCACAGTCCTTGAAACATGTTCGGACTGCGGTATGTACCGTATTTGGACTAGCCCAGGGCATGATGCATTGAATCATGATGAATATGGGATGGTGGGCTACTGCTACAATGTGCTATGACGGACGAACAAGCCCAAGAAGCCAAATACGGAGCCGCGAGTGAGTACGATGATGCAAGCCAATAATGCATAGTATGTCCTCGTCATAGTACAAAAATGAAAGCATGGTGACTGATAACTGAAAGCGCCGTACAGTGTGGTACTGGTACAAATACAATTGAACTATTGATTACCTATGATATGATAGATGCGGAATATGTGGAATAAATAGTCTGAGAGCAATGGGGGAGGAGAACTCTATACAAATGATGAGACGAAATGCGTGATGATGACAATGAGTTGAACCGAATGATGATACTCCCAAGAGTGGGCGCAAGACACAGACAGATGTGTGATTTTGACGCAGAGAAAGACCGGATGAGGCTACCGCATGGATACTAGTCAGAGGTAGGCGATGCGTTGCGCGAGCCTACTTGACTGTAACCAGCCCACCGAGGATAGGTCCGTAGAGAACCTCGTGCCGCTGCATCCTATCAAACATCTTGAGCTTGTACTCCAGCACCAACGCCGACGTTAGGATTTCGTCGGTGAGATCCTGGTATCCAGGCTCGATGACGAGAACCATTGGGATCCGCGTCCGCGTGCAGTCCAAGTACGCTACGGGGCGCTCGGCGTCTTTGTCGGTGTAAAGCTGCAACGAGGTGCCGACTCGTCTCAGTATGGGAACATACGGCTAGCTTGATGAAACAGTTTCAACTTACTGCTAGTCTGTACTTCTCGGAGCTTCCGTAGCGCCATAGAAGTGGTCCGCAAGACGTGTCCAGTGTCATACCCGTCCTAGAGTACGCGCGCGCGGTGGTTAGCTCGGAGAGTATGTGGAAGAAAAGGATGCGGCAGCGTACATGTCATTGGGTAGCTTCTCTTTCTGCAGCCATTTGTTGATTTTCATAGAGAGATCGCGATCCCTGAACTTCACCATGTCCGGAAGGAACTCGCGGCGCTTGATAGTGGTGAGCAGTCGCCCGGATTCGCCCAGATCGTTCTCTAGCCCATTCTCGAGGTCGTAGACGTCTGTCCGTGTCGAGTCTTTGTTGGTCTTCACGCGATACACGGCTTTTGTTCCTCGGTATATTGTGACGTTCGTACAGCTCCTCTTGCTGAACTTGAGATTGAGGGGAGACGGGTTGATAAGAGTAGCTTGAGACTCCATTTTAGGTTCAGATAGGAGGAGTTGTACGCTGGATGAAGCCTGCGAGACGGGTGCTGTGGCAGGATAAGAACGTCGCCTCCCCGATACAAAAGACGCTGAAGGAGGAGAGGAAAGCGGGAGCGAGAGAGAGGAAACCCGATTTGACAGGGGGAGCTGGGGAGAAAGGAATGAGTTACGTCGCTGTGGCACTATCCCTTTATAAAATACCGCATCATGAGATCTGTCGTGTGTCCGTGTCCGGCGCGAGTCGGGGCCCACCCAATCTGGCCTGTTCCTGGACTGTTTCAACCAGCGCAGAAAAGGCAGTGCCCCGGAAAACGCACACATCATCACGATGTGATAGTCGCAAACTGACACCCACAAGCCACCCGGACGAGTAGATACAGAGAAGACGCCGGTTAGCCCCGGTGGGTTGAATGGTCCGACGGATATGGGCGACGCGAAGAAGGCCTTCCTTTCAAGTTGCTTCAGGATAGTGGTTTGTCGCGAAGGAGCTGGGGGCAAGTGAGATGGGTTTGAATTAGACACTTATCACTGAATAAAAGTGAATTTGAAGCGGTCACCTACGGGCACCCAGGACTGTCAGGCAGACTTCCAGACAATCGCAAACGAGCAGATACCTGTCAGTGAAGTCAGTCGTTTTCGTGTGGCTGGGCATCCTTCCACTTCCTTCGACCTCCTTCCACTCCCTCGTCCGTGCTTCGCTGGCACGTTGAGGCCACGCGAACGAGACGACCGTTTCCCGACTCCTCGGGGTTGGTATGATGGGCGGCTTTCATGATCATGGAAATACGTTTGATGAAACTGATCTTGTGCGCGTTTGAGACCATCGTCGTGCACGAATCACGTTGTGTCCTTGTGACTCTCTCTCGTAAACTCTGGTGCAAGGAGGACCAACCAGAAATATATCAGTCCAATGACTCCAATCGTTCTTTCCCCTGCGTTGAAGTGGTAAGAGGTGGAGTTACAGCTCTGGTGGGATTTGAATCAGAGACGACGGTAGGAGCTCAGGACGCTCAGCGCAAGGATCTACTGCGTCCACATCCATGACTCGGAGTGCTGTCGAAGGTCAATCAGGACTCAAGGCTTTCGTTTCGTCAGCAGCGTGGACGCCTCGGCATGCCCATCACAAAGGGAACGTTGAATGGTTCCTTCCACGGTAGCTTGGCACCTGCAAGCCATAACAATCAGCTTTGTCGTAACAACAGACACACGACCGTAAAGAGAAGGGTGAAGACCACCTCACCTTTCAGTTGTCAAACATGATTAGCGTTGCTAGTAGATGATGCGGGTGGCTTGTCGAGAAACCTAACACCTCGGTCCGCGTCAATCCTGCGGAGAAGAAGCCAGACCATCCACCATCTTCAGAGAGAACCCTGCCCCTAGAGTCCCAGAGTCGCAAAGCCGAGGAACCCAAAAGGTACCCATTGCGCCAAGGCCAGGGCCAGAGGTGACCCGGTAGACCGTACTTGCCCCACTCGGGCTAACCTCGCAGATTGAATGCGTCGTCACGTTTGACAACCATCTCCTGAGTTCGATAAACGTCGTCATTGAAAACCAGTGGTACCTCCACAAAAAGATAAAGTGAAGATAACGCCTCTCCCAATCTACCTTCACATCGGAACTAGAGCTTTCCAGGCAACCTACCGGCCCCACTAAGCCTGATAGTCTCTCCGTTCACATAAGGCGTCTCGAGAATCCACCTGACAGTCCGGGCGAATTCGTACGGCTGTCCGAAACCTCCTGGGGGTAGATGATACCCCTCGGTCTCCAGGCTCTTTCCCTTGTCTTTCTGGGGAGAAGTTTTGCTGTCATGCTGCTGTCGAAGACACCTGGGGGCCAATGGTCACCACACGGACTGCCATGCCGTGCGAGGTCACGAGCCATCGGGAGGGTCATCGACACCAGACCTCCCTTGCTTGCGGCATACGCAGTCTGTCCGGGTTGGCCTTCGAACTACGGATTGACAGGGTGTCAGGCAGTTGAGCCGGGACTGACACAGAGGGACTTACGGCCGCTGCGCTCGCTACAAACAAGATGACACCCCGTTCTCCATCGCCTCCCTCAGGTTGGTTCTTCACCATCTCCTTCAACGCCAACCTCGTCAAGTTGAAGCTCCCCGTAAGGTTCACGCCAATGGTAAACTCCCAGAGGTCCAGGGAGTGAGGCTCATTATGCGCATCAATGATTTTCCCTGCTACCCCAACACCAGCACAGTTCACTACACCTCCAAGCGGTGCCCCGGTCTCTTTGGTCCATTGGACCGTCTTGTCGACGGCATCCTGGATCTGGGAGACCTCGAGGATGTCTACCTGGAAGTACTTCGCGTACTTCGACCCAAGGAGAGTCTCCGAAGGCGGTGAACGATCCACAATCGAGACATAGGCTTTCTGGGCTAGGAGGTCATCGACCGTGGCTGCGCCCAAACCAGAAGAGCTACGAACATGCTTGTTCAGCGGGGTGTACCAGAGGAACGACTTGAGCTCACCCTCCGGATACAATGTAGGTTTTACCTTCAATCTTCATAGTTGAGGTTATGGATGAACATGAGCCAGAGCTTCCGCTTCGACATCGTTGTAGTCGAAGACTCGGGCGAGTCGGGTCAGGAGCCGCCGGTGCGGGGAAGCAAATCACGCGGAAAGGATCGCGAAGCCGATAGGGGCTAGTTTTGAAATGGGGAATTCCAGCCCCTATAAATTCCCGTTCCTCCTTGGTCGCGCCGAGAGAGATACGAAAGTCACTGCTAGGCTGAGAAGCACACAGTGCATGCACAGGACAGTAAGTCGAGGGAGAAAGAAGCACGAGGACAGCGTTGAATGTAATAAAAGTACAATGTGTAGTAAAGTCATCGCGCACATTAGATTCGTCATTAACAAGAATTCCGGGTCGAAAACGGGGAAGGTCGCATGCAAAGATTCTAAAGACGAGAGGCATTATGAAGGGGAAGTAAGTAGTCCGAACATTAGGGCTTACGGCCTATGTATGGTTGAAAGAACATCCAAGATGCGTGTCCCGAGCGGTGCATTAACGGGCAGCTGGGCCATGAGGTTTGGCAAGACGAAGATGGCCTAAACAGCCATACTGTGTCGCCTCCCTTCCTCTGCTCCTCCCGTTCTCCTTCCCGGTAACCTCTTCCTCCCCTCGACATTAACGTTAGCCCACAACTTCTTCGACGACCCCGAAGGCGCCCACTCGTCGTCCTGGTCTCCGTCACTCGCCTCTTCCTCATCCTCATCATCGACATGGTACATCTGAGGCTTCGACTTCCTCCTGCGCATCGTCGTGACACCGTTCAAGTCTTCTTGTGGAGGCGGGGAGGAAGACCGAGCGCGGGATGACGCTGTCGAGACCGGTTTCGACGACGTACCCGCCTCGGAGTCAGCGTCGCGTAGTTTGGATGAACCAGTGGCGGCGGCTGAGGAAGAGCGCTTCTTGCGTAGCTCTGGGACGTTTTCGGGACGTCGCATCTTCGTGTTGAGTTTGGGTTCGGCGTAGTTTACGCTCGAACGAGATCGTCTCCCTCTTCCGCCTCCGTCCTGTTGATTGTCCGCTTCTGAGTGGGTTGAGAATACAGGGCTTGGAGACAGCGAGTCGCGTGGTGGGACATTGAGTTTGCCGTGCTCTTCATACTGGTCGTGTACTGCAAGGATAAGCACGAAGGCTTCAGGAAGGAAAACGTAACGCTTACTGGTATTATTATTATCGATCGGCTGTAATGCCGACCTGCTGGATGTGCTTTTCAGTCTCGCAGTAACCGCTTCCACGGTTACAGCATTCGAATCTTCTTCCTCCCTTCTGCGCTTCCTCTCCTTCTGAGCAGGCATCGGCGTCTCCACCTTCATTCTCTTCTCTGCCTTCCTCTTCTTCTTCTCCAATAACACGTCCTCCTCATCCTCCCCAACCTCAATCTCTCCATTCAAAGCAGCAATCTCCTCCTGGAACTCCGCACGCCCCGCGCTCAGCCGTACAGGGCTTCCAAACGCAGGGCTGCCAGGTCTTGGCGTCGCTTGCGGCTGG
>JANDKE010001735.1:0-12873 GCA_027627275.1 Coprinellus aureogranulatus | reverse complement strand
TCTTCCGCGTTGGGAGGAGGAAGTGCCGATTGGGTCGTTCGTCGTTGTTGCCTACACCGTCGGGGTCTTCCGCAATTCTGAGAAGAGTAAGTTCAGTGGTCAGTGGAGTGTTGCTTTCAACATCCATTGGGCCGCAATTTTGGGGGTACCCGGTCGTCCCTAGTTCCTCTCCCTCAAATATCCGACATGTGTTGCCTCTGCATGATTGTACTCGAATACACCGCTAAACCACCTTGGCATTTTGGCCGCGCTGTTGACCGTCGCATCGGCTCGCTGTGGATCCGGTATCGGCTATGGTCGATCCCGAATCGTGAGAAATGGTTACCCGTCGTGAAGGCTGAACAGCGACTTTCCTTCTCCCACTACCTTCCCCTCGTACAGCGGCTACCTCAGCAATCAGTTCGCTGTCCTTTCGACGACTTCCTCGACCCAATTTAGTCGCTCAGGATAATCGACTACACCATGACACCTGCCCACCAGCAGCCCGCTTTGATACCAGACACTGCAAACCCAATCGTCGATGTTCTCTTCGGCGGTGGATTTGCAGCAGCCCGTACATTCACTGGCTCGGATCTCAATCCGTATGTCACTGATAGGGACGTTCTCCCTGCGAATAGTCGGTACGATTTGGAACGATATGTTCATCGGGATGGCGTGGGCAATACCCTTGCCCTCATCCCGCATGCCATTCCGGTCCAGATTCCACTGACAATGCTTATTTCTAGGTTCAACCTCACAGAACTGTCGGTCATGGCGAAACTCCACGGTGTGGTGATACCGAGGAGGTGTAGCAGGGAGGAGGTGCTTGAGCTATTTGAAATGCATAACTGCGATTGCTGTGACGCATACTTCCCTATATTTTCATCCAGTTCGCATTCGACTGAACTTCTGCACCAGCCTTTCCGAAAGGAAACAATCGACAAGGTGGCCCATAAGGTCGGAATGTTCAGCTCGGAAGAGGTCTTTGGACTCATTCGGCTCAGCTCGTCTCAGAAGGCAGCGTTCGCTCACGGCGCGAGGTTCGTGTCCTTGGATGTGGAAGCCAACATTGGCGAATACCAGGGCAATGCACCTGGTCGCCTGGTTCTGGAAACCGTCCCATGGATGCTGCTCGCCCGTAAGGCCCTAAGAGCGTGTTAGTGGAGCTGGCAAAGCTTCATGGCATATCCTTCGGCTCTAGGACTGCTAAGGATGACGGGTTAGCAGAATTCGGTAGCCATACTTGCGTGGCATGCCGACGATACATCGCTATCTTTGATGCCATTGTACCGAAAAAGCGCGTCAAGGCTAGCTCCTCTGACAGTGCTCTCGTGAATTCTGTGGATGGCGCCGCTCTGCCAGGTGAGGGTGATAGCGACGCTTACCTCTTTATACCATGTGCAGAAGAGCCGTGTCACTTTCCTCCTCCACCTTTGCCAGAGCGCGAGGAAATCGACATCGTAAGAAACATTTGCGATAACATGCGCCCGGAAGTCATCGAGGAGGCAGGTTGTACAGTGTGCGGTCAGCTCACTCCAACGAGTAGCCTGACAAGGCTGTCTGACCTCACGTTGTCCCTTGATCCTTTAGTGGAACCGAACCTTGTTAGGAAAGAGCGTCTCAGCGCAGAGGACCCGATCTTATTTGAAAGAGGTCCTGTCATTGATTCGACATGCTCCTCCCTGTGCAATGGGTGTCGTGACTCCCTGAAAAAGGGGAAGCGTCCCTCTACCGCCCTTGCTAACGGTTTATGGGTAGGACATGTACCCGCCCAGCTTTCCAAGCTCACTTACATTGAGCAATTGCTCGTGGCCCGTGTTCGTTCGAATCGCTTTGTGGTACGAGTCGCTGCAGGGCAGTCCAAGATGACATCGAATGCCATTGCTTTCCCCTCCCCAGTACCGAAGGTCCACCGGCTGTTGCCGCCGAAGAGGGAAGAACTGGACGAAATTTTGGCCGTAATCTTCACTGGGATGAAGCCGCCTACAGAAGAAGACTTGGAACGCACCCCTCTGCTAGTCCGTAGAGATGCTGTTGCAGATGCACTGCATTGGTTGAAGTTGAATCACTCCGACTATACAGACCTTCAAATCGACCATGAAGCGTTATTATCGTATCCCGACTCCGGAATACCTGTTCAGGTTGTGTTCAGGCCAAACACCGACGGCTCAACGACCATGGCGGCCGCAACGAGTATGCATGACAGCGACGAAGAGCATGGTACCGATAGTGGTCCATGTCCTTTCACCGTTCATGGGCTCATCGGCTCTAACCTTGATACGATGTCCATCTCAGCGCGTAAGGCGGCTGCCATGCATCACCTACGAGCCGGTGGTCATGTTCTCGCAGTGGGCATGTCCGATGTGCCTGAATCTATTTTTGATAACCACAGGTTGTACCCTCAAATGTTTCCCTGGTTGTATCCGTATGGGTGTGGTGGATTCAGCAATCCAAGGACTAAAGGCTTAGTCTCCCCGACAAGACACAAGAAATTGCTACTCATGTTTCACGACAAGCGATTCCAAACCGACTCTCGTTTCGTCCTGCTGGCGTTCAATCACGAGCAGATTCGCGCTGGAACTACCAACAGTTTCCTCCTCACAAAGCGCAATAATTTCAGTGATGTTGTTGGTCAACTCTCCCGTCTGGACCCCACGGTCCTAAAAAGTATATCAAATAGGTTACAGAGCGGGGAACGGGTGGTACCTTCCACGGACGAGGAGAAGAGATGCTTCTCTCTAATGGACCAGATTGACCACGTCGGAGGTGCCATCCACGGGTCCCTTGCAGGGAAGAAGAATATGCGAAGCGAATTATGGTCCCTTATATCTTACATTGGTGCGCCCTCGTGGTTTGTGACGATCTCACCCGTCGATAATAAGCACCCTATCTGCATATACATGGCTGACAAAACTCAGTACTTCAGCCCAGACCTACGAGATGCTAACGAACGGGTGCGCTTGATTGCAAAGAATCCAGTGGCGGGTGCACGGTTTTTCCACTTTTTGGTGGAGCTTTTCATTAAGCACGTTCTACGGTGGGCCGATCCAGACGGCCGCCCCGGAGTATTTGGGCGGACATCGGCTTACTATGGTACAGTCGAGCAGCAGGGGAGAATGACGCTCCATCTCCATATCCTGATTTGGATTCTAGGCTCCCTCAATCCTCAGATTGTGAGAGACAAGATAATGGCTGCTGATTCGGAATTCGTTCGGGAATTAGTCGACTACCTTGAGAGCTGTCAGGTAGGGGAATTCCTCACCGGGACTCTGGAGGATATGAAAGAGAAGTATCCACGACGCGCGAAAGACAGCGACGGGACTGCGTCCAGTGCTGACGATCCGACCAAGCGACTTCCTGTCCCACCTCCGGACACGACATGTCCTGATTACACCAAATGTGATTGTGACGCTTGTACTGCGTTGAGGCGCTGGAGATCTCAGTTCTTTGAGGCTGTAGACAATGTCATTTACCGGTCCAATGTGCACAAATGTTTCGTGAGGAGGGATGTTGAGCTGCCGGATGGCTCAAAGAAGCACCATGTAACCGGTAAGGGTTGCATAAATAAGGATGGAGTTTGCACTGGGAGGTTTCCAAGGGATATCTATAGGTATACGACCGTCGATAGCGAAGGCAGGGTGTACTTGAGAAAGTTGGAGCCCATGATCAATACAGTCACACCTGTGCTTTGCTACGGGTTCGGGTGCAACACGGACTCGACCTGTCTCCTATCGGGCACTGCGGTTAAGGCTACAGTCGGCTATGTGGCTGACTATATTGTGAAAATGGGTCTGAAAACGTACCAAATCTTCTCCTCCATCTACGATGTTTTTGAGAAGAATAAGGATGTATGGCAGAATAGTAAATCTGAGAACGATGCTGCGAGGAGGCTGATTCTGAAGATGGCCAACTCACTCACCTCGAAGCTTGAGATAGGGGGCCCAATGGCCGCAATGTACCTGCTTGGGAATCCTGATCATTACAGTAGTCATCGTTTCGTACCTCTGTACTGGAAACAATATGTAACGGACGTACTTCGATCGTGGGATATGGCGCTGAGCTCTATCCCGCAAGAAGGTCGAAACTCTAAGCCCGCAAAGGCGTCCTCCTTTGATCCGCTGGGTGATGACGCTATGGTGGAGGATGAGGCATACCCGGACGATGATTCAGATGACAGTGATATGGGTGACGTACCAGAGGAGGTCATGATAACCCGCTCGGGCGACCGCTTGATCAGTCGCTCGAACATAGACGATTACAAGCTTCGTCCTCTTGAATTGGGAGGTGTCTGTATCTACGAGTGGACGCAGTGCAGCACTCGCGTGACAATCAAGCAAGCCGAGGCCGGGTCTCGCACTTTCTTCAGGTATCACCCCGACCACCCAATGGCGCTCACCCACTGTGTTCTGTACGATCCCAACCGTGTTAGGCATGTGGTACCCAATATCCTTGGTCCATACCTGCCTAGAGAGGATGGTGACGATCGGGAGTCCTATTGCTGTACAATGTTGACTCTTTTTGTGCCATGGCGTTCAGGTCTTGAACTACGATCATCTGTGGAGGGGTGGACGGAGGCGTACGAGGCCTTCGAGTTCAGCGAGCGCCACAGGCAGATCATTCGGAATCTGCACATACGATATGAGTGCTACGATGCGCGAGATGATTACCATGCACAGCTGAAGTGTAAGAACCAGGCTCAGGAGTTCCGAGATAGTGATGACGAAGACTGTGACCTAGACCAGCAAGAAGACGACGACGGCTGCAATCCGGACGATGCTATCCTTTTGAGCGAAGGAGACGTAGGAGAGTGGACCTCAAACAGGTTGAGTCAGATGAGGGATATTGAAACCGTGATGCAAGAGGCGGGCTGGGTTGTTGATGGGGCCGCCAAACCCAAGGAAAAGCCCGCCACATTCCGACCGGAACGCTCCATGTCCGCAAACAAATGGAAGGACCTGGTCGCTTCGGAACGCAGGAAAGAGCTCAGGTCTCGAAATCGGGGAGGCAGAGACGGAAATGAGGATGATGACATGGATGTAGATGGCAAGATCATCAATGATGCCAGGATTCTCCCCGGCGCCTATTTACTCGCGGATTTCAAACTGGATGACACAGATGTCAATAAACATATATGCCGCATTCGCGAGTCTTGGAACTTGAATGAAGAACAGGAGCGCGCTTTCAACATCGTGGTCCACCACTCGCTTTCCCTCAACCCTGAACCACTCCGCCTCTACCTAGGTGGGATGGGAGGCACAGGTAAAACGAGGGTGATTAAGGCGCTGCTACAGTGGTTCCGGGAGAGGGGAGAAGAGCATAGGATAGTCGTTCTTGCACCCACCGGAGCTGCGGCATCTGTGGTAAACGGATCCACTTATCACTCATTCCTAGGAATTCGGACTGGGGACAAGGCAGATTCGCTTCCGAGAGGCGGTGCCTCATTGGAAGAGGCACGAAAGCGAATGCGGGGGGTCGACTACATCTTCATCGACGAGATATCAATGGTATCATGCAGACATATGCACCTCATAGATGCTCGCCTGAAACATATCACTATGGCGGACGAAATCCCGTTCGGTGGTATCAACATGATCGTTGCCGGGGATTTCGCGCAGTTGCCACCCGCCAAGGGAGGGAAGTCTCTCTACAGTGGAGAAGTGTCAAAGGTGCAGCTGCCAAGGCAGACGCCAGGTGATCAAGAAAACACCTTGGGTATGCTCATATGGCATCACTTCGTAGTGGTGGTCATACTCACCGAAAACATGAGGCAGAAAGAGCAGTCCGCGGACGACGCCCGTCTGAGAGATGCCCTCACGCGAATGAGATATAAAGATTGCACCGAGGAGGACGTCGCTTTCCTACGGTCACGTATGCCATGCTATAATCCGACAATTAACTTGAACGATGAGCATTTGAAGTTCGTTTCGATCATAACATCTTGGAACTCGCACAAGGATCAGTTTAACTATATGAATTCGTTCAGATATGCACATGAGAATCAGATGAAGCTGCATTACTTCTACTCGATTGACAAGCAATCGCTGGAGGGATCCGCACCGAAGAGAAAGAAAAAGAGGGTCAAATCCGGCGACAAACCGGTTCGACTGACTCCTGAGGTGCAGAATTGGCTGTGGAGCTCGGCGCCCAATACCAGTGAGCACATCGCAGGCTGTGTAGGTTTGTGCATCGGGATGCCAGTAATGATACGTAACAACGATGCTACTGAGTTGTGCATCACCAAAGGGCAAGAAGCGAAAGTAAGAGGATGGACCTCTAGGGAAATCCCTGGCTATCCAGGAAAGTTTGCGCTGGACGTCCTGTTCGTTGAACTGATTAACCCAGCGCGAAGTGTAAGGATCCCTCACCTTGACCCCAACATCGTCCCCCTTACGCGCATGCCGTTCGCTATCAATGCCGTCCTACCCAACGATCGCAATATCAGCATATCGCGCAGTCAAGTACCTGTTTTACCTAACTTCTCTATGACGGACTACGCCTCTCAAGGGAAAACGCGCGAGGTGAACGTGGTGGACTTGGTTCACAGCAAGAATCACCAGGCCATCTACGTGAGTCTGTCGAGGGGAATGAGCGCTGCCAATACTGTCATAATCCGAGACTTCAGCATGACAAAGATCACTGGCGGTTTAGATAACGATGGGTACCTACGGCAGGAGTTCCGTGAGCTGGATACACTCAGCAAGGTCACTGAGTTGCAATATAGCGGATCCTTGCCTGTCGGTGTGATTCAGAGATTGCGGGCACCGACGTTGGCCGCTTTCAAGGAATTTATTGCGTCGGGGGCAGTGCCTACCCGTGAGGATACAGCTAGTTCGGGGGCCAAACGAGTGGGTGAGGAATGGTCTCACGAAGCAAGAGTTTCTAAGAAGGCCCGCTTAGAGGCGAACTCTGTGTCGACTGCCTATCCTTTAGATGCATGGGCGGTCAGTTGGCCATGGGATTCAGAAGATTGGAGCTGTGCTTACGATTCGCTGGTTACCATCCTTCGCTTCATCTGGTCCGGTCACAAGGAAGGCTGGACGAATGAATTATCGACCTATGGTAGATTTGGTAAAGCACTCGCAGATGGTTTTAATGCTGTGTTGTCCGGAACGTCGACATTGATCGACATGCGTACCATAGTCCGCACCATGCTTTGGGATCTGGACTCGAGAAGCTTCCCAAGGGGTGCGATGGGTACCGATATTTACGACCTTGCTCAGACTTTGCTCGGAACCTGTTGTGAGGCGCCACTTGTAGTCTGCGGCTCGTGTGGGCATCGAGGCAGCGGTACCGTGTTCGACTGCATAGGCGGCTATGTCTCAGTGCGACATACGTTGGAGAAGTGNGACTGTATCNNNTNCNANNANCTNNTGAATCTGGAGAAAGCCGAGGGTAAGTGTAGTGCGTGTCGGGCGCGGGTAGGACCTGGCGTCGGCTCGTATTCTTCAATCATGTGTGTTCAGTTGCCAGTCGCCCCCCGTGAAACCCTAGAACGAAACTTGAATATCAGCGCTCGAATTGAATTGCAAGGAGCAGCTTACAGTCTGAGAGGCGTTGTGTACTGGGGTAATAACCACTTTGCATCGCGACTGATAGACCCTAACGGGAAGGTATTCAGGTACGACAGTATGAAGGCATCAGGGAAGTCGACGTTTGACGCTTTTATGACCCCTCGAGCACCAGTAACTTGGTTGTCCACCATGGCTCACCGTGTGGCTAGCGTGGCGGTGTATGTTCGTGTTCAAAAGGCAGGGTAATTCCGAAAGGTGCGGATAGCGACACTTCCGTTCGCTTTGATTCGTTACCGATAAAGATATACACAGCTATTTACAGAGACTCCCCACGCTTTCGTGTCATTACTGGCTTTACTGGAAGTCGAACGCTGTTAGCAAATTCTGTGAGGGCTGGGGTGGGGTGTACCACTCACCTATAGTGCCGCCACCTATACCAGCGACTACCTTTCCTGAAGAAGGGATACCTCCTCCACAACGCGTGCGACACGCCAAGCGCCACTGAAGTTCGTCATCCACGACATCCGGAAGAGATCCCAATTCACCCGCTAAGGATATTCGCATGGTCCACGCGTCCCCGATTCGACGCTCCGTGAGCGCGCAGTAGCCATGTTGCCCGCATACATGCTCCTCTTTCCAGTCCTTGCAAGTCTCCAGGTATGTGTATCCCCGATTCATGTACTTCTCCAGACATGTTTCTAGCTTCCTTGGATGCTTCCGGCGGCAGGCATTGACGAACCCGAACCCTTTGCAGGTTGATAGAGGGTAGCCTGAGACGAGACCGTTCCAAGTAACAAAATTCATAACGACTGTCGAATGGAACGCAAATATTGCGCTGGGACTTGACGTTAGCCTGGTCTCGATGATATTGATTAGACGTCCGGTGAGCTCGTGGGCATAATATTTGACAGTTATGATACCTGCATAGCCGGTTAACAAGTCGCAGTACCCGGAATAGGAGGTTGGTGTCGCTCACCAGTCTGTGTGACGCCGTCATCAGACTCGCCCATGTATGGAGACCGAGCCGGGATAACGTCTCCAAGGGCTCGATACATCGGGTTCTTCAGTATGAACGCTTCAGCAGCTTCAACAGCCCCGCAAGGCACGTATAAGTCAAGATCACCTGGTTCGAAATGACCGGGACTCATGATTTCCAACACGTTCGATCCGGACATGATTATACGGTGAGCTTGCATGGCATTCAAAGTGTCGGGTGGGCTGAGGTCATAGTGCTCTAACCTTAGGCAGACGCGAAGGCGGATGTGGTCCTTGATGAGCCTGTAATTGCGTCGGCTCGTAGCACCAAATGCAACTGCATCGATCAGCGGAGTACGAGACAGGACGGTGTGTAGCTGCCCGTCATCCAAACGCCCGATGCAGCCTAGAGCTATTGCCGTCAGATTGACAACCATCCAGGCAGAAAAGAGGGCTCGCACGTACCTCCGCCATGACTCAGTTCTGCGCCCACTTGTTCGTGTTCCATGGCCTGAGAGGTCTTGACCTGACGGTGTCTGATTGGGATTGAATCGCAGGGAGGCAGTAGTTCAGTACATGGGGCACGAGGTGTTGGGACGGCCATATGTCAACGAAGTTGAGCACAGGCCCTGTGTGACTGGAAGCATAATCCATGAGGGGAGATGGAGACGGAACAAAGCAGGCTTGTGTGGGAATTCAAGTTGAATCCACGATGCAGGTTTCGACATTTGATGCCATCATCGTGCTTTGGCCGGTGTCTCCACTGTCTTTCCTCCTTCTACATACACTGACCACAACGTACAGTCCGACCTTTCGCTCGCCCTTTGACATTCCTTTTTGCGGATAGTCTGCCTCTCAATGCTCAAACACATGCTTATAGCGCAGAATAGTCGGTCAATTCACTGCCGAATACCGAAGCACGCCGCTGCACGATTGAGACCTGCACGTCCTGGACTCCAGTGGGCGAGGGGAGTGAGTTGCGTTCCTTACATTCTTCTACAATAGGAACGGTCACCAGCCTCAACTTTTCCTGGCTACAAAATTTTCAGCCCAGAGCCGGCTTCCTCATGAGCAACCACCGCAAATTGTGTTCGGGTTAACCCTCTTGGCTTATGCTGTTATTAGACTGACCTATGTTAGATAGCATGCTGTGTATGCTCCCAAATAGAACAGCGGGTTCCCATGCAGGGGATTCGATGACCTCAATGATGGAATAAAGCTGCGTGGACTCAATTATCGACAGCGAAAAAAGGAATAAAAACCAAATCTCCCTCAGCTACGTCGTCATGTTGGCTTCCATCACGGTACGCCCTTGTATTTCCCTTTCGGCCGGTGCATGATTGAATCATAGTACCACCGCAGCATGATTTCTACGTCTCAAAGAACGCACAAAGCGTGGGTAAGTACAAATGGCTTTAAATTACGAACGGGGAACCACCTCTACCTGACCAAGTCAGAACCTTCCGTAGAATGAGCCTTTGTGGTGCAGGATTCTCAGACGAAGACGTTATCTCCATCTCGGAGTCCATGGACGAAGCTCACGAGGTGAAGTGAAGTCCCAATGTCTTGTCAATGATCTCAGATCTAACGTCGTCGTAGCTTGGCCTCTTCTCGACTGTGAAGTGCGCACTGATTGGGGCAGAATGCAGCCGGACACATATAGTGTCTGTCGCCGTACACCCAGGTTTTGAAGAGAGAGCAAGGAGTGTCGATTTGTACTCGAGCCGCTACCTCGATCCGTGCCCAAGGCCCTCTTCTGAGACCATCCATGTGAATGATATGGGTGTATGCATCAGGAGATACCCAGTCGGGGCTCCCCGAGCCCAGCCTTACCACTGGTCAATTTTTCGGACCGATATCGGCGTAAGTACACCCTCTTACCCCGTCCCAAGAAGAGAAGGCTTGGCTGCCCAAACTGACCACATTCACATGTTGTAGTCGCCCGCAAACCCCACAATACCCCGAAACCGCCTTTTTGATAGCTTCAAGTGTGGTGACGCTATCAGGACCGTCCGGGGAAACATTCTCGTCGTCAAATCGTCGCGCGATGGGTTGGTCACTGATGTTCTAGAAAGAGACCTCTTCTTTGTCGAGCGCCTGGTCTACAGGCGAGTTCGGTTTGGTATGCCCGACTGCTGGCGCAAATTAACGGTTTCGCAGCTTCTTTGAAGACGCCAACCCACACCCCAGGTTCCCAGTCTTATCAGATCCTGTCATGAGTCACGACCAGATCCGGGGTAGGTATGACTGGGTTCAGGATTGGGGTTATTAAGGCTTTGAATTTCTGCCGACCTTTCACTCTACAATATCGCTTCGTCATGTCTCTCAGCCCGTCGTTCTTGTCGATCTACTTAGTGGAAGAACTACTCGCCGCAATTGCACTCTACATTCCCTTGTCACACCTCCAGCTATGGAGATTTCTGCCCGAACCAGCACCGACGGTGTCTCGGAAGGAAGTACGCAATCGTCTTCTTGGGGCCGTATCGCCATATCTTCGCCAGGGGAGCAGAGAACGGTTTTATCAGGACCTGAGAGACTGCAGAGGCGCCCTCGTCGGAGGTGTACCTCTGGATATCTTGCTGTGGGGAAGGTGGCCTCCAGGGAAAAGAGTGGTGGCGCCGTTTTTGGAGGTGGTTGTCCACTGCGACATGAGCGAGTCGCTGCACGATCTGTTCCTGTCCAACGGATACAGTTCTCGCGTATGCGCTCCCCCCTCACGGTATGGAAGTACTATCGAGAGTGCAGAACTGTATACTGGACGTGACGCTGACGGCACGGTGAGCTACTAGTGGTCTAATCTTGGTCTAATCAGTACGCTACCTTTGGCTGACCACCTTCTTGACAGGCCCTAAAGATTTACCTTTACACAAGTAAGGACGAAGCGCTCGATGTCGTTCTCTCTGGCCCCACCACTGCACACATGAACGCCGTCACCCCAGATCATGTCGTATCGTTCTATCCAGGTGCGACATACGCGAGATCGTCTATTCTACGTGGCGGGGTACAGAGAAGCGACCTACAGGCCGACGATCCGGTACTCACAATGGGACTCGAAGTCGTCGCAGACAACGGAGATTGGAAGAGGGAGTGCAGTCACTGGTGCCCTATGGCGCGACGGAAGACTTATGGAGACGAAGGGGTGGCAACTTACAGATGGTACGACGATCTCGACACGTCAGATACGTTGAGCTGGGGGCGGACCGAGCCGCTGGATATATCCTGTGCTAAGCCGCTCGCTTGGCAGCTTTCGAGGAAATGCATGAATACCAAATGCAATGATGGAGCCCTCCGCCAGTTCCGAGCGAAATATGTCATTGTATAAGTACTGTATTGTCCTAAAGCGACTGAATTCGCGTTATTCAATCTGAACAGCCATGGGACAGACTATATCAAAGAGAGTTTCGTTCGTCAACCGGTATCTAGCTAGAAGGAACTGTCATAGATATCCAAACTAACTGGGTATAATGTCGACGAACAGTCAAGAAGAAATCCGTGAAATTATGAACAATATGGCAAGCGTATTAAAGAGCGACAGCAGTGGTCTGGCAAAGGGAAGGACGACGTTACGAGAGCTTCAGGAGGTTGAAGGAGCAAAGCTTTCACGAGAGTGCCTGTCCGATATCCGACTACAAGATCTAGTTGGGGACAATACGCGTAAGTAAAGGCTATTGACTCGATGCTGAGGATATCGGAAACATGTACTCACCTCCATGCGCTTGTAAGATTCGCGAGCGGGTGAGTAGTTTGCGCAGTCCTTGTTGCGGCATCGAATGCAGAGTCGGAAGACGAGAGACGATTGAGCCAATAAGTAGTCGGTTCCAGCCACCCGGGATTGGGGAATAGCGTGCTCGTATCGCTTCGTGTATCTGAAGCTAGCCATCCCTTTGTCGTCTGCGGTCTTGCGCTGGGACGCGGGGCAGTGGAGGCCACAAGCAACGCCTTTCGCAGTCGGCCACTCCATATTGTCTGCCATGACCGCGAAGCTACTGGGAACCCGCCTGGGCACACTGGCCATTGGAATGTCGGTTTTGAGTGACTCGTATTTGCCGATCTCCTTCGGGTGCGCGGAATAGAAGCGGGAAGAGGTGAACATATTCTGCTGACCGGCGTGCGGAGCGGCTAACATGACCTCGAGGATGCTACCTCGTGCTATGCTAATGGAGATACAGCCGCGCTATAGTAGACTCAGGTTAACCGCCGTTTTACGAACACGGAAACGATGAGCATGAGCATGCTTACCTGTTTGAATCCATTCGGCTTACGACTTCCAACCAAGACCTCCTGGACGCAGTGTCTGTAGGGTGAAAGGACATTGCGGGATTTCCAGTGGACGAAGCCAAGCTTGAAGAAGAAGTTCAAGATGATTTGGAGTCTGTTCAGCCAAGGAATGACGATGTTGAGGTCAAAA
>JANDKE010001734.1:0-12888 GCA_027627275.1 Coprinellus aureogranulatus | reverse complement strand
CTCTGAACTTCGGTGCGTCTTTCCTCCTTATACCGCTCTCTCCCTCTCCTTTCCCCTCTCCCCCCTTCTCCTTCCCCGATCCTCGGTTTCGACGACCCCGCCAATCTTTCCACCACCGCCAGTAATACTGACTCAACATTCTCCTTAAAGATTCCTTCTTCTCGCTGGTCAAGAGACGAGTGCGAACACGCTCACGTGGGCACTCCACGAGCTCGTCAAAGCACCTCACATCCAAGACGAGCTTCGCAAGGAGGTTCGGGAAGCCAGGGAGAAGAAGGGCGGAAAGGACTTTACCGCACAGGACCTCCAGAACCTCCCATTGCTGAACGCCGTGATCAAGGTACTGTTTCTCCTCCCTACTACCACGGATACGAATGGCGCGCTTAAATGAGAGCTGTATAGGAAACCCTACGATTCTGCCCCGTCATCCAGAACATGTTCCGAGAGAACTTAGAAGACGACGTCCTCCCCCTCTCCGAACCCTTAAGGCTGAAGAGCGGTAAGACCGTCAACGAGCTCCCCATCCCCAAGGGCACGAAACTATACATCTCCGTCGCCGGGTACAACATGTACGCTCTTCTCCCTGCACTCACCTCCGCCCTACTCACCCGATCCCCTTCTGACACAGGCTCCCGTCCGTCTGGGGTCCCGACGCCCACATCTTCAACCCCCAAAGGTGGCTGAACGACAGTCTCGCAGGCGAAGGGTCCAATACGCTCGGGATGTACGCGAACCTCATGACGTTTAGCGCTGGATCCAAAGGGTGTATCGGGTGGAGGTTTGCGATACTGCAACTCCAGAACCTCCTTGCGGAGCTGGTGGATAGGTTCGAGTTTTCTGCGGGTGGTGGGGCGTCGAAGGTCGTAAGAGGTAAGTTCGTTTACTCCGATCTTGGGAGGAAGGGTGACTGATGATAGTTTGTGATGATAGCGAACTGTATGTCGACGCAACCGATGATTGTGGGTGAGTACGAGAAGGGGGCGCAGTTGCCTTTGGTTGTGAAGAGGGCTGTTTGATCAATGTTCTTTGGAAGTTCTTTTGCTGTCTGTGACCTTGGTTCATGTAGAGTTTCATAACGCTTCGAATCGGGCTTCACTCTGATACTCGTATTACATCGATTCTCATTCTCCGTGAGCAAATATCTCGTGGGCCAGTCTTCGAGAGCGGGCTTCAGGCCCATGGTCGAGCCCCTGGACCTAGAGCCCCGTTGGCCTGTACCTCTTCAAATAGATACGGAAGCATATACTCAACCACGGACAAAACTAGTATGACAGAGTTTCTGAGCGCGAGAGGCCCTATACATAAGCGGAATATCTAGAGCAACTTCGAGACCACAGACCGAAGATTGAGTACGGGCACTCCGGCTCACAACTAGAGACTAAAGAAGGATACGAGGGGGAGAGAAGCGGGACCCTGAGAAGGAAAGCATATCGGAGAATGTGCAACGAAGGAAATGTACATAACTGTAGGGGAGACTGAAGAGAGCAAACGGATACGGGAACAGCGTAAACAAGCCCACAGACCGGCGAAGGAGGAAGACTGAATCGGAGAAATTTTCAAAAGCCTCAGCCTCTGTGCAGGGGAAATATAAAGGTGACGAGTACGAATGAGGTGAAGAATGGAGAAAGAGGATTGACTAGTAACCGAAATGAACATATGGGATCCAAGCAAGGAGGGACTCTTCGGAGTCATCGCCGAGTCGATCCCTTAGTTTCTGAATCGAATCGTGAAGCGCATACGCAGAGAGCGATCCATCAAACCTGCTCCCACTTCCCTCCTCTCTGTGGCTCCAAAGATACTTGTAAAAGGCAATCGCGACACCTGGGGCATGCTGATCCTTGATTGACCACATTGTTGCGACAACTCGACGATAGCCGGCTGCGAGCATGCCTGCGGCGAGGTGCACCGCTTCGTCTGGAAGCACCTCATGGCCCGTGCTAGTTTGACATGCGGATAAGAAAGCGAGATCGGCGTTCTTGAGGTTCCTCTGGAGGACGGTACCGAGGTTGAGCGACCCCTTATGGAATCGAAATGTACTCTTGAGAGGTTCCTCAGCGTTCTGGGATGCGTGACATGCCAAGTGGACTGTACTAAAAGTCTTCATATGCGCAAGGCATTCCTCGACAGTGACATGGTCTCCCTCCAGACGAAGGGCTTTGACGCCGTACTCCGACGCTAAGTTAAAGATCGCCCTCACCTCCTTCGACGTTCCAGGAATGCAGCACTTCGGGATGGCGTTCGGTTGACTAGTCAAGAAAATGCCGCAAGTACTCTCAGGATCTGCTTGCGAATTCTTCACTCGTTGCGTCAAGGCTGTGACAGTCGGGGTGTACGAGGAAACCGCATAGTTGAACACGCCATCTGGCTTGGATCTTCCATAGTCACCTGCTGCATGAAGAGGAAGGAATGTGAGGGGTCCCGTTGGGCACCACCATATTCTTGGAAGCTCTTTGGCTGGCGTTTCAACCCCTCTCTAGATGTTGAATCAGATACCGCAGATGTGAGACCAGAAAAAAAGCGACTCACGGAGAACCCAACGGCATCCAAGATTGGCTTTACGACTTCATTCCATAGTCCTATAAGAACACCCTGTAGGACACGGTTATCGGGATTTTGCTTCCTGCGATATGGCCCACCAGCTCTTTCAGGTTCTTCCTCCTTCCTCTCCTCCCGAATACGCAGCCCCTGAGCAAGCAACTGAGTAGTTATGTCCTTATGATATCTTGTAGCCTTCTGCGCGGAGAATCCAGGGAGGGGAATGTGAATTGGCTTGTTGATGCTATGAGTGATCACCACGGCGTCACAGCGCTCCCCGTGAACGTTGATCACGATCACGTAACCTGACGGAGGAATGTCGTGAAGGATTGCGGCCCAAGACGGGGGCTGGAGGAAGTCGTTGAAGCCAGGTAAAGCTCTCGCTGCTGTGAGGAGATTTTCCCACTGCTTGGCGAGATCCCTGTGCGCACGGGCCTCACTCTCGAGCACAATGTTCCGCGCCATGGACGAGTCAGAACTTGTCTCTATTCGATTTGATGCGGTGCTCTCGAGCTGCTTTGCAACCTCACGTATTTTCTGTGCAAGTTCGCGATCGCATGATTCTAGCTCATCCACAGGTGTACGAAGGCTGTTGAGTTGACCCCACACCAGGCAGCGGCCTTGCTCTAGCCATTCTACAGCTTTGGTGGCCAGATCAGCCATGAACCCAAGAGCAGCTGCTTCGAGAGGCAAGCTGGAAACTTTCTCCAGTTGGGAATAGCGGCTGTGTACGGTGTGTTCCAGTCCTGCAAGAAACGAGACCATTGGCAGGGCGGTATCCAGGGCCAAGGTCATATCCGGCGACTGGGGGTAGTGTCCACTTCGCATTCTGGCCCAAGACAGCGCAGCGTGGATCCTCGATTGTGGTGCTGCCGAATCGCATTGTGATGCCAATCTGCAGCATTTGATACTTGCATCTAGATCTTCGCGACTACCAGTCAAGGCCAGCCGAGAGTATAAGCAGCGGCTAAGGTGGTAAAGGTAGATAGGCAGCTGTGCATGTCCCTCCGGTGTGAGACGGATTGCCTTGCGAGTAGACGAGATTGCCTCATCAACTGTAACCCGATGGGATTTGTTTAATCATCGCCCCGTTATACGACGATTTTTCAATTAAGCAGCCACTGCTTAATCAAATCTGTTTAAATAATGCAGCTCTGGGAAATGTGAGATGAAATATGCCCTCGTCATCGTTGCCAGTTTAAACGGTGCTTGGACCTTGCTTGGACCATTTAATCGCCAGAATCGCGGCGGTCGGTCGTTGATGCAGGGGTGACAAATTCAATCATTATTATAGATGACAGGGCTGCTCTACTGAAATATCTCAATGTATCGGCTACTCGTAACGAAGAAAGCCATCCAATTGTACAACGTAGGGTATGCGATGAACAGTGAAAGGGGAGAGGGGGCGACCCCTATCGGAACATTTAATCATTGATTAAATCGGAGTCCGAACGACCTGCCCGCGCATCAGACACCCAAGTGCCCCGAATGGATGAGGGCGTTGAATCTCTAAGTCCCTTCCTTCGCTCTGACCGGAGAGTCGAAGGAGGGAACAGAGAGGGTGGGTTCCGCCCAGTGACATGAGCTCCCTATTTAACCTCGGCTGAAGCTTGGTTACGCGTGCCATGCTTGCTTGTATTTGGTAGATTCAACAAACGCTTCTCGTGACCGCTTAACGCGACGCGTATGTTTGCTCCAGCCAAATAGCGCAGGGCATATATAAGCCCCACGCATTTCGCCCAAGTCCCCACGCCTTCTCTTCCCTCAACCACCACCACCGGACTTGGTGTTTGGGGGCTCGGAAGACGATGCTGACCTCGTCGTCCGACGTCGTTGCGGCTCGGGTTTGGGGTCGGTCAGGGGTTTCGAACTCCGTTTAAACGGCAGGTTTGACCACCTGGGCCTGTTTAGACGAGTTCCCTCCTGAGTGGTAGGCCACCATCCTCTCTTTATTCGGGCTCGTCTCACCTGAACGGAGAGGGTTTCATGGCAGACGCGCAGGATCCCCATTCGTTTAATCAGGTAACCCACCTGATTAAACAGTGCCAATGGTTTTCGTTACATATGGTGCGGCCTCGTTTAATTAGAGCTTAGTTACTACTTCGTTCCACCCCACACAAGGGACGTCGGTGGGATTGTTGGACATGAATACCCTTTACAAAAGGACGATATATTTTTAGTTTCATTTGTGCGTTGACGAGCGTTTTCGCTGATCATCAAATATTCATTCTCCCTTTGTGCGGAAGTCTTCGGGAAAGTGTGACACAAAGGACTATTTTACAAGCGCAGACAATCAATTCCTTTGGGGGCAAGTAAAGGGTAAGGAATACCTGATATCCCATCCATTTTACCGTGAATTCGATAGGAAATATCCATTTTCCAGTGCAATATCCCTGGTTTCATCAAAACACGAGGGAAAGAACCTGTTTCCTTTGTACTTACCTAACCGTTTCGCGGGCAGGTAAACTTCCGTTTTCCAATCCGTTTTTCTGAAACGTGACTGCCTTTGTTCAAATGCTTTTTTGGAACGGGTTATGTTGTACGCGTAAAACGGACTGTGCCCCTTGTGCCATGTTTAAACAGATAGAGACAATTAAATTATCTCTGCTCACGCAAATCGCTTAGCTGTTTAATTGGTCTTTCAGAAGGGAGACAGTAATGATTAATCATTCTTCGCAGGACTGAAGTGTTGGACCGTGACCATTTAATCACGTCCGGGGCCTCGCAACTCTGTTTAAACGCAGTTGCAAGGCTGGGAGACTTGACCCCAGGCGGGGAGGTGTTTAAACAGATTTAATTAAGCGTTGTCTGCTTAAACAAAAAATCGTCGTATAACGGGGCGATGATTAATCAAACGCCATCGTGCTTTTGACAATGCGGCTTCGAGCGAAGTTTTGCTGGAACTCTGTGCTCCAGAGGTGGGTTCGAGTGGGAACTTGACAACTGCAATCAAGGCTATAGTATTATGCAGTCTATTAATTGGAAAGGTGCAATCTGGAGAGGACCTTAACCCCACGTCCGGGCCTAAGGCTATAGGGCTACTACAATACCTCGTATCGAGTCCATCAGGTTTTGGCTGGCCGGGTGGATGCACATTCGTGTCATTCCATCTAGCGATGCGCAATGATCCGGAACCCATGGGCAAGAAATACAATGGGTCGGATAACTCAAACCGAAGTTTACGGCGTGCAAAGGAGTAGCTTCTGTCAGCTAAAATGCATGTCCCTTACTCGGACGGCTCTCTCATGTCAAAAATGCGCTTGATTATGCAGAAGCTTTCATTCATAGTGCACACTTATACATCTCGCAGCTTGGTCCTTCCCGACGTCGGTAAGTGTACGTGAAGCTGGTGTAGCTTGAAAGCACATGGTTGTGACTCGGTAGAAAGGGGATGAGTACCCGGGCCTGATTTCCTCCACGGCTGCCCAAATTCCTGGGCTGGTGACCAGCACGGCAACGAGACAAAGTAGGGCGCACGGCTGAAGGTCGCTCCGGCTCCATGGGTAATTATTCTGGGATTCTACTGTAGTCAGGACTCACGTAGAGCAAAGTTGTCTATAAGTCCCTGTGGGACTCTCGACCGAGATTTGAGGTATAAAAGCATAGCGGTATCATAGACTTGCTACAGGAACTCACTCGACGAATCCTACCCAGTACTCTCACTCCTACGATGCTCTTCAAACCTGCTCTTATCGCTGCTGCCTTGGCGGCCCTCGTCAGCGGTTCTGCTGTCAACCTCGAGGCTCGTCAGGGCGAGCTGGCGACCTGCACCATCAGGACCACGCCTTCTAGCACTCCGAACCCCACCAGTGGCCTCTTGGAAGAATTCACCACCAGTAAGCTCAGATCCTTTCGATTCGTCGTCGCCCGGGCAAGCCTGATCATCGTCGAACAGTCTTCATCCGCGAGTACGCTGCTGATCTTCCCTCCGGCACTAGCATCTTGGTTTGTTTATTGAATCTCTTCGACGAGACATCCACTGGGTCTAATATATTATCCTCGCCCTTCTCGTAGACTGGCTCCACCTCTTTCACTGGCCCTAGCGGCGGTGCCTATACCGTCACCAGGACCACTGGAGCCGTCGGCTTCACCGCTGAGCAAACTCGCAACATTCTGCGCGCCTGGGCTGGCCAGACCTTCTCCGGAGGAGGACAAGTCGGTGTCGGTAGCTGGCACATCGACAGCGTCACCTGTTAAGCGACGCATCCAATTCTAAATGTGGCCTTCGATAGGTCAAGCGTTTCGATGGTCGCTGTAAAGGACTTTGTATATCTAGTTGTGTCCAGGTATCCTTGTGTACACTCTCGGTACCGTTGAGGCTAGTATACGCCCAATCAATTGTAAACTGTGTTCAACCATGAGAACGTCCCACAGTACAGAGGTCCTGTGGTGCTTCGAGTTGTATAATTCGTTACGGGTCGACGTATTCCTGGTCATTTGTCTGGTAGAGGGTTACTGTGATCGGTTCCGTTGGACCCAGCGATATCAAAGGATCGCGTTTATCTTTTTGATGTGAGCCAGGTTTTGCATGCGATGATGGTTAATTGAGGTCGACGGGTTTATTCGATGAGCTGACGCATCTTCTGCTGGCTATGCATTATCCAAGGGATGAGCTCGGCGCCTGTCGAATGAGATGAGAACCATGGCTGAGGACAGTCCGCGTCCTCTATTTGTGGAGAAGCTGGGGTCGTCTAGATGCAGTCANACAAAGGATTTTATNGTCGGACGTACACGGTAGTGATACGAGCAACTATATATGGGGAATCTATAGAGAAATCTCATGCAGCCCTACCCACAATCAAGGGCAGCTGTGCCCCTTTCTCGTATTCTCCCGGAATCATGGGCTGCGTCGTCATAAAATTCGCTGTAGTCAAACCGGCGTCAGACCTCCCCCATCAGATATTGGATGGTAAAAGGGTTCACCTCTCACAACCTTCGATGTGCTACTGGCGGCTGAAAATTGAAATCGCTCGACGAGCGTCGCAAGGAAGCACTGTAGTTCCAGAATCGCGAACCTCCACCCAATACACCCCTTTGACCCCGCGCTAAACGTCAGCAAGTTCGCGTACATACCCATCGCGTTACTTCCTTCACCCTTCAACCTAGGATCAAGCCACCTATACGGGTCGAATGTGCTGGCGTCGGGACCCCAGACGGAAGAGAGCATGTTGTAGCCGGCGAGGGAGAGGTACAGTTTCGTTCCTCTCGGAATGGGTAGTGTGTTGACGGTCTTGCCATTCTTCAGCCTGAGCGGCTCAAAAAGAGGGAGAACGTTGTCTTCGCTGCTTTGACGGAAAATGGTTTGAATTACTGGGCAGAAGCGGAGCGTTCCTGAGACCGGGGAGAGTTGTGACATAGATAAGATCATCAGATAAGGTAAGGGCAGAAAGGTGGGGTTGAGAATGGAATTCCAACGAGTGGGCGAGTGGACGATACATACTTTGATTACTGCGTTCAGAAGTGGTAAGGACTGCAAATCCTGAGCCTTGAGGTCCTTACCCCCTTCTCCTCTCTCGCCTCACGGATCTCTCGACGGAGAGCAGACTGGAGCTGAGGAGCATTGACGAGTTCGTTGAGCGACCAAGCGATCGTGTTAGCGGAGGTCTCTTGTCCTGCGAGGAGAAGAAACCTGGGAGGTTTCAGCTTGCTCAGCTTTTGTTATGTGACAGGACGGACTGAGAAAGCTCGGAGACTCACCGAAGCTCAGACACGATTTCATGGTCTGTCAACTTTGCGGCTGGGTCGTCGCTCAGTCCAGCACGCAGGATGTGGGACAGGATATCCTTCCGTCCGTCACCTCCTACCTTCATCATCTCTCTCCGCTCCTCAATCAACCGCAGCAGGATCTGCCTCGAAACAGTGTTCGTCTGCACAGGATGTCAGTACATATACAAGTACTTCTTTCACAACGAAGAGCGGATTGACACACGTTACGGATGTGAGGCAACTTCCCTCCAAGAGGTGCCTCGTTCAAAACCCACTGGATAACCCCCTTGGGGACGTACTGCAGCGCTGAGAGAGCAGCGAGCTGGAAACCCGTGGGCGCACCAAACGTTTCGACAAGCACGGTGGGTAACACTCGAGCAAGGTCTGTAGGCTCGTTATCAAGAGCGCCAAAGCTGTAATCGAGCGCAGCTGCCCAGTATTAGTTACCAAAGGACCGAGGCGATATACGATGATAGAGCATACCTTCCCCAAATGCGTCCACGGCCGCCTTGCCTATCCACTCCGCTACGTTGATGACTGACATCTCCCCGGAGTCCGCTTCGATGATTTTATCCCACCTCTCGCACAGCCTGTTCGCGACACTATCATTTCGGCGATTTAGGAATCCCAACTTCGTGATGTCGGGCATGTCCTTTGGCCCCATATCGGTCCAGAACTTCGTTAGAAATTCCGGANCGACATCNACGAGGCCGCCGACGACTTACCCGTACAATGTACGTAGCGTTCACGTTCAGCCGGTGTTANCGACTTCAATTCGTGATCGGAAGTGGAGAGGAANATCTCCTTCTTCCAGGTTCCTATGACGGCCGTCTCCCAATTGCGTGGCGGAAAAGTAATTCCATGCCGTATTGTAAGAGGTTTTGAGCACAAAGACCCCATCCGTGTCGTTGTTTNGACTCGAAGTGCTTAGTCTATTGTTCCATCTGTTTGCGATATTGTCTCGCAACCACTTACGAACGTGTTCGGCGGGATACCCGCGCACCTCGTACAAGGAACAAAGTCCGACGAGGGCTTCACGGTACGTTTCAAACGTACTGCTTAGAGTAGCGAGCCGGGACATCTCCCCGATGAAGGTACCCCTCTTTACATCGATGGGGTGGGAAGATATCCATGGAATCCTTTCCATATGGTTACGTGCCTTGCGGTATGGCATATGCTGGAGGCGATTTGCGTTGTCTTTGTACAACAGCATATCCAGGAACGGTTCAAACTGTTCCGACACGTTCCATTCTATCTGGCATTCATCTATGACGACGGCTTTAGACATGTACTCGAGGACGGAGGCTTCAGATTCTCCGTANACCAATGCGAGGCAGTCGTCGATGTAGCGACCGTAGAACGCGATGTTCGGGTGCTTCTCCTTATCGTTGATGTTGCAGAGGGCGGTTTCCGAGAAGAAACCGTAGAGGTTCGCCAAGTCGGGTGAATCCGCGACTCCCATAGCAAGACCATTCAACTGGAGGTAATATTTGCCAAGATAGCTGGCAACTAACTTCTTATTTCCTACCGCCAGNCANCGCTTGAANACTTCAAGNTCTGCCCGGGCAACCGCGCTGATCAACTTCGATGGGAGTTCCTCTGGCGANGAGGGTTGTTCCCAGTGACCCTCNTGAACAGGCCATTTGTGGAAGCGATAGAGGTCGTAAACTACGTCCAGACATTTCGCGAGTGGGATGTTCGGGTAGAAGGCAACGACGTCGCCGGTTACGATAAACCANCGACGAGTAGGATTGAGGTTNAGTTGGCTCAATTTTAGCGCCAAGTCTTTAGTNCCGTGGATAACGGTTGACGCCCCCTCGATGAGGGGTTTGAGACTTTTAGAGATATACTTCGCAGCGGGATTTTGAATAGCGCTGTGGCAAGGTATGATNGGCCTGAANTTAACGGGTTCCTTATGGATTTTAGGTATACCGTAGAATTCGGGCACAGCGTGAGGCTCTGTGTATCTAACTCCGCCCGACTCAAGTACTTGTGTCGGAGTAAGCTTTGACCGCAAAAACTCAGCAAGCTGCTTTTGGCATGGTATACGCGATCGTTTTTCTACGAGGTCCGCGATCGCTGCCATCTCTAAGTTCTGCTCGTTGAAAATTACCATTAGCGGTTAACAACGGGATGCATTTGTAGTTATTTNCATCGTTGAGCAGTTGAAGACTCTTTTCTTTGACCCAGGTCCGCTCGGACACTGCTATGCCTAGATTTTTATCCGTACCNGTAACGACNTAGTCNTTNNNGATTAAAAAGTCTCGAACTTCGTCGGCCTTGGGGATGAGCGAGTTAANAGGCGCCCAAGGTTGCTCGTCGGGNATCTTAGATATCGTATCATAAACGAAGACCTTGCCCGCGGCGAGCCCGCGTTCGATNTAGTCAGGCAACTTAACNTTCCTTCCGCTNATCGGACGGTCNGTCTCGTAGTCTGGGTCGTACTCTTCATCTTCTCCTTTGAAGGAGAAGTACAGCCTCCATCGCACNCGGCGATTGAAGTCGTCCCAGGCCTCTCGTATGAGCTGCTTNTTCTGGCGACGAGGGAGCATAAATCTTAAACCTACGCTCAGCTGGTGTTGAATCTCAAGGGGCACTGAAACTCCAGGCGAAAGGTGTACATTATTTTTAAATCTAGCGGCCGATACAATATCAATCGGAGTATTTAAAATAAGTAAGGAAATCGCGCGAGGAAGGGGAATCGTTAGCAACCAGTCTGGGATAGTAGACGGAACTCCGTACCGATACGATGCGAGAGATTGGGAACCTAGTGCGAGGTCTCCCGGAGCTGCTGACGATGAGGCGCTTACGCGCGCTTGCCCTTCTGGCCCTTGGCGCCCTTGGAACCGGACTGTCCCTTGGACGACTTGGACGTCTGTCCCCCAGACTTCGCCTGCGAAGTCTTGCCCTTGTTTCCGTTGGGCTTTGAGGGGCCGGCCACCGCGTTCTTCTTCGGCGGNCTCGACGTCTTCTTCTTCGTCTGCTTNCCACCCTTCCCNTTCGAGTTCTTCTGCCTCTGAACAACNAGAGANTGGTCGATTAGTATAAGTCGAACGTTTACGNNAACGNCGACTTACCTTGTCGGTNACGGNAAGCTTNTTGAGGCGTGCNTTGAGTGACTTGTCGATNATCGACTGCAAGGAGGGGCCGGGACCGGTCTTGGTCGCGTCTGCCATCTCCACGTCTGCTGCCTCTTGGACCTTNTTCTTCTTNNCGAGCTTCTCCTTGGCGGAGGACTCCTGCTGCTCNGCNATCGAAATGGNCCTACGCACATANATGGGCGTATCCGTGANGACNTCNCGGTANAGNANNNCNACNGANNNGTCCTCTTTCCACCCNNNNAANGTNGTCNNNGCNTCACCNGTCGCNNNNCCNNANNNNGGGATCTTNGCGTTNCGGTTCAGGGTGNTGAACCGGGCNNTGATGGCGCTCTCGAGGCGGGCCCAAAGNCCGTTCTCNAGGANCANCAACCCNCGAAGGTGNNCCTCGTCNTNGNNCTTCATCTGAAGTTCGCGGTTGAGTTGCTCCTTCTTCCAGGCTTCGAACGCAGTCTCAGCAGACGCGGCGAGCCTTGTCCCTTCGGACGTGGAAGCGAAGCTCTTGACAGCTGAGCCGTCGTGAGCTTCTGGCGCAGGTGTTGGGGGAATGTGCCTTTGTTCAGATGCTCCTGCAGTTTGGCAACTGTGGCGGAGCATGCCTCTCGTTTGTGAACGAGCGAGGCGACCTCAAAGAGGTGAGAACGCAGGACACTGCGGTAATCCTGAGGGATCGCCGCAATAAGCTCGTCCATGGTGGACACCAGCTGCAGCGCCCGGTGACGAGCTGCTTGCTGNTGGTCGACGGTCGCGTCCAACGCGAGACCGAACGAAGCCATGTTGCCAGGGGAAACGGCACGGAGGGTGGACGACATAACGAAAGCGGATGGGGAGTCACTCACTTGAATGGGTTAGGGGGGTACAACAATCCGAGCGAAGCGAGGATTGTTGGGATATGAAGCAAGTCGGGGCGACCGAATAGCGACGAAAGTACTGAGAAAACTCTGGCGAGTTGGGGACTCACCAGTTCCAGAGTTTCGTCTTTATAGACTCATCAGTTCTCAATACTCTGGGAACGACCTACCGTTGGGCGCCGCGCAAGCGGCGACCTCGGAGTTTACCTTGTTCCGACGATCTATTGTTCTATTGTAATCGGATTGCGCAATCGCGCCGAGGAAGACGCAATTTCCGGCACAGTTGCCCTGCCGGTCCCGCCAAGAAAGGGGGATGACGCAAGCCAAGGAAATAGAACAATAAGGACGAGGGCACAGGGTAACACCCGGGGTCACCGGTGGCAAAATTACGCCGGGGTGCTGTGCACGCCAAGTCCGAACTTACGGGAATAGCTGAAACAATTAGCCC
This sequence comes from Coprinellus aureogranulatus, assembly GCA_027627275.1. Lineage (NCBI taxonomy): Eukaryota > Fungi > Basidiomycota > Agaricomycetes > Agaricales > Psathyrellaceae > Coprinellus > Coprinellus aureogranulatus. Next base: position 250 of record JANDKE010001734.1, on the reverse strand, counting down.
GATTAGGATAAAGGCATTACGCACCTTATCAATCTTCCTTACCCGGGTCTCTTGCCGAGCCGGATCCGACGGAAGGCCGGATAAACGGAATAATCCACGGACCGAACCCCCGTAGGAGTTAGGGTTCGGGTTAGGGATTAGGGTTAGTGTTAGGGTTAGGGTTAGGGTTAGGGTTAGGGTTAGGGTTAGGGTTAGGGTTAGGGTTAGGGTTAGGGTTAGGGTTAGGTTAGGGTTAGGGTAGGTTAGGGTA
>JANDKE010001733.1:0-12893 GCA_027627275.1 Coprinellus aureogranulatus | reverse complement strand
GGCCGTTCGCTCAGGAACCTCAGGACACCCGGACCAGCGTGGTTCTCGCAGACGTGTCCACCGTTGTACACGAGGTGAAGAGGGAGGACGGGGTAACCGAGAAATCCGGCGGTGTGTGGAGATGGGCGTCAATCTTTGCAGGAAGTAGGAGAAAGGGCCGAGATTCGCAGGAAGGAAGGAACGATAGAGGGGCGCCTCTTGAAGTATGAGCTGCGGATCCCTTGCATTCTTCTGGGGTGGTCTTACTTAAATCGCCTTGTCTTCGCTATGGCCTTGTATTTATGGTTTCGGGTACTCGAGCTTCATATGTGCAAGTTCCTATCGTCTGCCATAAACCTGGGACGTCACTATTTCAATCAAACTGCCTAGTAGTCGAAATGTAAAGGCTAGCACGCAGTCCGCGTTCCTTCAACTGCTTCGTCTCCGAGGCTGCGGCGTCCAACCCTCTGTCTCCGGAGCGCTCTTTGCTGCCTCCCATGGATTTGGCTTGCCCTTTGGTGCCTCCCTCGCGGCATGTTCCCGGGACGCTTGTCGCTCAGGCGAAGGAACATCGCCTTCCGAAGTTGACGTTTCCGTTGGGACATGGTCTTCCGCAGCTGCCCGTGACGGAGCTCCAACTAGCTCAGCATGAGCTTCAGAACGTATCCGCTTCAACCTCTCGGCCTCTTCTCGGTCGCGAGCCTCAATCTGTGCAGCGTTGAACCGCACTCTTGCCATACGTTCCATGTCCGCTTGTAGTTCCTACATAGCTTATTCGTAAAAAGTGGCGGATGCTAGGAGGGGTGGCGCGTACCTCGAGTGTAGGTGGGTTAGGCCGTGTATGTGCGAGCCATGACGACCATTGGACTGCAGAAGCCCATGCGGGATGATAGTGAGCAGACACTCAGAGCAACGCGAAGTTGTAACGCACTTGCAAGCCGCTTATGCCCTCCTACATAGTCCCACACATCATCCGGGTTTTTGTATTCCACTGAACGCTTCGGGCGCCCGAGTTCTAACGAAATGGCTCGAACCAAGGTAAAACTCGCAACGAGGAAAGCATACCCGGTGTAGGTAGCTCATAAAACTTGTTTCCTGCGAGGATATCAGTGTCAGATACCTAACTACAAATAGCATGGAGTAATCGAGCGTACCAACGAGATCCCGCCCGACAAATCGAGCCTGCCTGTTGTCAGGTCAATTCTAGCCTTCGAGGGTTATAACGCCTTACTCTGGGTGTCCTAAGCGCTGCCCAGACTTTTGAGATGAACGACATCTTGTCGCTTTGAAGGTAGAGGTGGAAAGAGAACGGGAGGAAGATGGTGACACAATTAAAGCCAACGATTGGCTCGGAAAGCCGCGCCTGGTTCGCTGACAAAGGAAATCCCCGCTTGGCTTGCCTCCGTGATTAGCGCCCATATTCGCTCAAGGGTTGAAGAGTTCGAGGTCCTGAGCAAGGAGGTTATACGAGTGCTTTGTAGTGGTATAGAAGTACAGTGGTATGCAAACAATAGCAATGCAAGAAGAAACACGATTACAGTTGCAACAGCCAAGCGAGAACCAATGCAGGAAATGTAGTACAACAGCAAGAGCAGAGGCGATTGATAGACAGGCGATGAAACCGTTCGAAAGTGTCCCTGAGCACCCATAAAATGTAAGAAGCCAGGAGATGCATTACATCCTCATTCTCTTCACATCTCCACCCTCCCCAACCTCCAATCTTCCAAGCACCTGCCTCCCATTCATCCCAGTGTCACCGCCAGCAGGAGCGGCATGCTGCAAGCCCATTCCGGGCCGTGAACCTCTCTGCCCACCAGGTCCAATACTTTCACTCAGCGGCCTCTTCATCCCTACTCCAGAGTTCGAGGCGTGCCCACGGTTCTGATTCTGCAACGGGTTGGCCATGCCTGGAGGGAAATGGAAGCCCCCAACCGGAAGTGGAGGCTTAGTCTGGTTTCCAGATGGCTGTTGGTGGCCACTTCCAGGGTCTCTGTTCTCATTATTCCGAGGAGGCAGACTTATCCTCGACGGTGCTTGAGGATGAGTGGCCACGCCCGAACTCGCTGAAGGCACCCCGTTCTGTTTCCCTGCGTTGAGTCGATCCTGTTCCATTTGTGCGGCTATTATGGCTTCCAACCTCGAGCTGCGCCCCGGGTCCGATGGACGTGGTCTGGCAAAGCTGTTTGCATTTGCGGGTGGTGGGCCTGGTCGACGAGGACCTGAGGCAGGAGCAGGAGTAGGCGGACCTGATATCGAACCCACACTTGCATCGTCGTAAAGTGGCTGTCCCATGTCAGTCTCAGCATCGATTGGCTGGCCCAAATCTTCCTCGTCACCAACTGGAGGGCCAAGGTCACCATCCAGGTCGACGGACGCCAAGAACGCATCATCGTCAGAGAATCCAGCAAAGGAGTCGTCGGTCTCGAGTGGCGCGGCAGTGGAGGTTGAAGGAGCGGCAGAGGTGCTGGGTGCGCTGAAGCTGACTCGTCGTTCAGAGGTCTGAGGAGCCTGAATATGTGCGGGGACAGGAGGGGGAGGCATTGGGCGGTTATGACCGGGTGGCTGTTGAGGTCTATTAGTAGCCCCCGACGAGAAGGACACAGACGGGGGGATTGGTTCCTTCTTCACCGTAACGGACGAAGAGCCACTTGTCGTGTGTGGAGGACGAGGAGGCGCAACGATGTGTGGTGGTAGTTGAAGCACTCGCAGTTGTNGATGGCCCGGGGCGTGGATATGGAGCCGATACAGACGATGTGGATGTGGTGTTTGGTTTGACGTCCTCAAATTCTGGGCGGCGATGTAGTTCGCTGGCATTGAACTTCGCCTGGGGANTGGAAGTCAATATAGGGAGTAGANNTTNGATGAATCTACNCACAGGTGGTACTTTGATTTTCACGACTTCTTGAGCGTACGACTTGTCATACAGACAGTTGCCCAGAAGGTTACCGAAATTNCGNAGTGCGCGCTTGACACCATCNGTTACGGCTTCCTTCTTACACTACAGCAATGTCAGCACAGATACGTTGGAGTACGGCGCNGACGACGGACCTTGGCCAACCCTTGTCCTTTGCTCTTCGCGTTCTCAATCAACCCATGCCCCAAATCCTCGTGGTACACCCCATCCCTCAACGTCACTCGCACAATCGCCGTTACTGAAATNTTGCANCGTTTCGTTTCAGGGTGAACATCGATNAAGTCTGTCGTCAGATTGACAATGCTTGAGCTCCAGCCGTTGAATCCAAACACTTCGTTCGCGAGGTTGATAATCTTCCATCCTTCNGCGTATGTGAGCTTCGGTCCACCACCTGGTCCAGGGCGTTGTGANATGTATTCGGGNCCAAGCTTTTGGTTGAGTTTCGACTGAAGAGANGCAATCTTTATCGCNGTCGCCTCGCTGAGCTCTTGATANGCCATNGTCCCTTGCGACCCNAACANNGAGAATGATTGTGACGATTGCTGGGTGCCGTGCATGTTCGCGTTAAAAGATAGGTTCCCAGACACCATACTGTTCTCAAATGAGTCCAGCAAGTGGCCGCTGAAAGCGCCGGCCATGGGGTGGGGCGTGGGGGGGAAGGTGGTGGGCAAGAGAAGAAAGCTGCGAGGGACACGGTCGAGTGGCACACCTTGTTTGGAAGTTGCTCCCACGGTCCCCACGCGACGAAAAGCGTGCGTCAGCACGTGACTCACGTGCCTGTGGCGATGCAANTTGATCGGCNCCTAGGCGGCGCAGATCCCGCGGTCCGACTCCGAGTCACCNNTTGTCCTGGGGTTTCCGCTGCAACCATTTCTTCAGNCGCCTGTAAATGGTAGGTGGNGGTTCAGGACCGGGACCTGGCTTTGAGAGGTCTGNTATCAGCTGAGTNACATCCCTGTGTAGCTCNNNCCACNTTTCCTCNTGCTCGACCCCTGGTTCAAGTCCCTGGAACTGCCTTGAGCGNACCTGTAAAGAGAGGATCCTAGCCTGGAGGGCTTGNCCTNCTGCAGAATGCTGAAACGAGTTGCTTTTCTTGCGGAACTGGCCNTGGGCGAGGTGGATGCGATGACGAATNTCACGACTTTTCATTGAAAAAACCATGGCTTGAATGACATCCCATGGATGCTGGAGGTTGTGCGTGGGTAGTTTTGCCATGTTATAGCGTTGCGGGGGGAGAATGTGGTGAAGAGGGACATCTTTGGGGATGATTTCCCGCCATTGGGCGATCCGATCGAGGGCAGCGTCGACCCGGTCTGAAGTCTTGACGACCCGGTCCCACTGTACTGTGAGGAATGCTACTGGNGTCTGGGGCAAGGCGCTGGAACACAGGCGAAGGTCTGTCTGCCAGGAACTGGTTCGCGGTGCTAGTCGAGTAATATCGTGGAGGTATAGAACGNCGCCTAGAACCATTCTCCTNCCGTAGCTAGACATGCTCAAGAAANTNAATNNCAGGAAATTGGGATGAATACGAAGTGATTACCTGGCNTCCAGCCAAGGCGTGACGCGTGCCAGTACTTCACGGCATGTCAAGCGACTGCTAANCCCTGGTGTATCCACGAGAATNAACCGACGACCGCCAAGGACTTCATTCAATTCTTCGTATCCATCCAATGGAAGGCTGACAGTGGCTGCTTGTATTTTGTCAGTACAGAACTTAGTGTAAGAGCCGACTTCCATTTCNTCTCGGTCCAACAGATCGTTGATGAACTGATACANAGAGACTNTGGCATGAGTACTGTGCAATCGTCTAAGAACCAAGNGTNTAGACGTACTGAACTCTTGCCACCTCCCCCTGTCCCCATNACTCTAATCAGGTTCCCATTTCAATTTGCGTNGNAGAAAACNAACGNGGAAGACATACATCAATACGACATCACTCTGAAGGCCGTTGAAACNAAGATCCTNTCGAAGAACTACATTNGCAATCCCNTGGCTGGGGAAAGGTTGGCCATTGAGAGCANACCANTATGGCCTGGATANTGCCATGAAGACGTCGCGGTGATAAGGATGGCGGAGTGGTACTTGGGGTGCATNGTCTGATCCAGCGTGCTGTCAGCCNATGGCGTNAAAGAGATGTAGAGATGCCAGAACACCTACGCTTGAAGGCTAGAGTAAATCGCTCAGCAAGCCATTGCTGTGCCTCACCGTCTTGCAATTCGGGGAAGTGCATCCTGTANCGACGGGGATTGGACACGTACTCCTGGAAGTGTTGATGGTGAAATTCTGCTTTAGCCTTGTAAGGACTACCCAAGTNGGNCATATCCATCAACGCTGAAAGNCCCTCCAGCAGAAANTTGGCTTCCCCNTCCTCGGACTCGCAAAGTCTGCACCAAAACCAAGCTGTGCTTGGCCCGAANCCTCCGGCGTCATTGAGCTTCAAANATGCCTGGAGCCACTTCAAAACCAGNACTGGGTCAGGGCTTGATTTGAGGACTCGAGCGTAGAGGGCGTCCAGTATCTCGAGGGGGTTCGAAGAGACACCCTGGTNCAGTTCGAATGCAATGTCCAACTGCTTCTGTGGCGTGCCTTGGCCACTTTTCAAGAAGTGAATGATTGTAGCGGCGTAAATGAATTGCCCAGAGGAATTCTCCACCAAACGAGATATGTCGACCTCTTTGGGCCAAGATAGAGAGATATCATACCGCTCGCGTATGCTCTCGAAATGAGCGTTCAGGAAGGTGGCAATGTCTGCCGCAGGGTTAAACTGCAATCCAAGGAAGATNTTCTCGTGCTCGGTCCTCGCTGAGGTAGCNGAGAAGAAATCCTTGATTACACGCTCCGGNCTGCTGGCAATCAGGATACGAAACGGGAAGGCGGGACTGTCAGCGATAGCGCTCAAGAGGATGGCCAGAATTTCTTCTTGGTCTTCGTTTTCTCGAATCTCTCGAGCGACGAACGTCGGGTCGTTTNGATCCTGCTATGCTCTCCTGCATGNCGATAAGCCCCGCATTCNTCGAGGCCATCCAANACGATTATCTCAGAGGACCCGCCACATTGCGCCTGGTATTCTCGGAGAGGGTCCAGGATGAGCACCTTCATCTGNACTTTAAGGTTCTTGGTGAAGATAGCGGGGTCATCCGCTATGGATGAAAGAACGGCGTCCTTTATGCACTTGAAGGACTTATGCTGAATGAGCTGATAGGCAAGGGTGGNGACAAAATGATTCTTGACTCCCCGTTCTTTNACGTTTGAGAAGGACGAGAAGAAGAAGGATGCCGCCAGTTTCTCCTCGCTCTGGAGCTTGTCGACTATCGAACCGACGATTGCCGTCTTGCCCGCTCCAGCTGGACCAGATAGCCANAGTATTCGCTTTTGGGTCGGTCCTTNGTCACCATCCGCTGCTCTTGCCCATTCCATGATTCTCTCCTGAACGGCAACCCGTGTGCCCGGGTGACACTTGGATGCGCTCTGCCACTCGAACGAATCGTGCGTAGCAGCGATGACNGCATTCTTGAGCAAATCTGGGCACGAGTTAGCGCATTNANAGANTGCAACGATTGTCCCAAGGCGCTCGAGGCCTCACCTTCTAGNGGACTGGTCNCGGTAGAAGACTTGTAAGTGATTTTTGTGAGATGGTCTTTCCCATACGTCAACAGGCAGTTAGCATTCAAGAACAGCCGCATGTTCAGTGCTCCTTTACTCACCTGCAACGTAGTGATTGCTCACNGACTTGGTTACCGATNTATCGATGTAATTCCTGCGAGCGGCCTTCAGATTCAGGTCCCCGATGTGGTGAAGGTTGGACATGAGCCTGGCGATGGCAAATGGGCGGAAATGCCAGCNNGTTGGNNCCTGGGGGAAACCTGAGACGTCGCTTCCCCCTTCCTCAGTACATGGCGTTCTATAANGGAGCNTGCGGCGATTCTGGAATCTGAGCAGGACAGCCTCAATGAAAGTGGCACGTGTACGCTAANGCACTTACGTTNAGCGGGCTGGCCGCTGTCATTCNGGCATGATGTCNTCCCCGCTGAATTCTGTTCTGAGACGTCCAGCGCTCGTCGACATCTGGTATCCGAGTCANCTTGCTCACCGATAGTAGATTCACTACTGTCCNTTATCTNCGCAAACCTTGCCCAGTCAATGGCTGGAAACGACTCGGAGTTCAACGTTCATCTTTTATCCCTTACGTACATGTTGAATCGATCTGGCGGTTGACCTAGGCGGGTACTACTGGTTACCTATGTTAACAGNTTCGTCCACCTATTGTTNCACCGTTGTTGAACGTTGCTTCACCCCGGTCTTTACGTGCATTNCTCTCCTTCATGTGTTGGTGCATCACAGGGATNTTCCCCAGTCGGGCAGACATAATCGACTTCGCGCGATCCAAGCCGCACGCGAAGAACCTTTATGATACTCGAGTATAATATTAAGCCTCCCCGATGAGTTTTATGGCACAATCTGCGCTCGCTGAGGTCTAGGATAGGTGAAGGATCGCTGTGCCGGACCGCATCTGTACATTTTATTCACTGTCGCTCCGAATCATAATCNATCTGTGTCCGTTTCTTCCCCGTTGAACTGAACATCGAAGGCCATCTCCACATTCTCTGGATCACCCCAGCATCCAGNGGACGCGGAGACTCGCTGACAAAATCGCCTTTGTGTACCTTCACTTCCACAGCCTCCTCTTCCTCTTTCAGTGCGACCCCACTCACCCGAGTCANGCGAGAGAATCTCGACACCGGCCTTGTTTGNGAGATGNCCCCNCTTAACCTCGANGTCGGCCTTGAGGGTCTCGATGGTGGCCGTGAAAGCCTNCCCTCCGNNCTAAACGTCATCGAGCCGTATTTGGCCGCTGGCGACATTACACTTGCCCCCGACTTTCCGTCTTGCGTCTTGCTCTCAGCATTGCATTCATCCGCAGAAGAAGAGGTCGGCATCCCANCGCCATGCTGATAAGGCACCCAGCCCATCCAAATACACCACANGACGANGACCGCAACAGCCGCCCAACCNGCTGCCNTGATNGCCCTTGTAGGAATGCTNGTGCCATCGAAGCATTTCCAGGCAAATGCAACNAGGAACGCCACCATTCCCCACATNAGCAGNGCGTAGGGAAGGCTATACAGNATGGCGAGAGTTTCGATTCCCANCGTCGGATGTGAACGAGACNGGAGGAACGCTACGACGTAGTCCATCGTCCCATGNGCGCCCGTTCTGTTATGGCGAAGGAGGAGNAGCCCGAGGACGATGCTGCCAATACNNGAGACNATGGAAAGATAGCACCCGATTTGGATGGGCGACCGGTACTGGGTGCTTCTGTCGGGAGTATCGCCCAGAANGTCTATGCTCTGAATTGCGAGGAACGCGACGCTGGCGTTNATCAAAACGGTTGCCTGTAAATNAGTCTTATCAACCANACTGNNNTTCACGGGAATGGCACAACGAACGTANANGATGAGCTCCGTCCATTCCTTNATCAACTTNTCAACGCTTTNTANCCATACCGCCCGNTGCATNATCCCNTCCACCCACATCTTCCCCAGGGCCTGTAGGTGGNTGTCCGGTGCTGAGAAGAGAAGAGGGGAGAGTGCCCTGAAGAGCCAGGTATTGTGTTGCCTCCCCTTCTGGTGAACCGATTGATCTCGGGATAAACGTGCTTGTGGAAGGCCGTGCCAGTTGATGAACCTTTCACGGGCTGTACAAATANATGTAANCCACACGTAATTGCACNNGCTTGGGAGTCAGAGGACGCACAGAATANGAANTTCATTCGACCTGGCGTTGTTCAGTGTACANCCCTTGCACGGAGCTGTTGAGGTCACTCACAGAGNAAGGTAGCAGCACCTTGATAAAACCCGATGTTTTCTGCGGAACGTAAGGGCCCGTNCAAGCACCAGAATTGGTGACGCACTACTCAAACTGTCCACCTGACCCAGCATTGAGTTCAGGTCCGTTGCATTATAGGGTGACGTAGAGTATTGCGACGCCAGAACGTCTAGCTGAGCATGCGTAAGCTGCAAAAGTTGAAATGGTTCGAAATACTGACCCCCAATATAATGAAGAATACNGTCCCTCAATTCATTGACCGACTCCTGTGTGACCTCAATCGTCTTGGGGAAAAGTGTTCCGTGTAACCTATAGGAAAATCAGGTTGACGAAGGCAGTGCGACAGGGCAGATGTACCAGTATTGTGCCGCCATTTCATGTCCTATCCAGAGCAGAGCAGGGCAGTGAATAGGAGCACTTCAAGGACGACCTGAAGCGACTCACGGATGTGGTTCAGGGATTTCACACCTTTCACTTCGTGCCATATTGGGAGATTGATACTTGTCTCCAGGTCGTCAAGAAAAAAGATGATTTTGCGGTCATGGTCAACGTAGTAGTAGTCTGTCAGAATCGTGTCGTATTCCGTCACACTAAGGTCCATGGCAAGAGTGTAGTTGGGGGGCAATGGTATGCTGTTACTGAGANTGTGATGTTCTATCGCNGCAATATTTTCCGTTACTTGGTGGTAGAACCGCTCGTCGTATAGATTGGCATCGGTAACAGCNCTCTGATGTCAATCAATACGAGGGTACGCAAATCGACGACCAAGNACATACCTTAGTGNCATTGTAGAAGTAAAGCACGCCCTCGGGGTGCAGTACTGGACTCCAGCCTGGTGGATCGGGCTTCCTAGCACGAAGTTAGTTGCATTCGGACCCGCTCCGTGGTTCATTCTTACTCTCGGTAGTCCAGGGTGAATGCTGGGATCGTAAACTCGGTGTTTTCGTCCNTTCTTTNGATACGTCAGNGGACNCCTCGTGCGTNAGGGCAGCGAAATCACTCACATANGCGCGAGCCTGTCGTACCGCTGAAAGAACTCTGGGACGATAGGGAATATCCTGTCGCTGCTCAATTGCACCTGATGAATGTTCCCATTCANACTGAAATCATCGCCNGCCGGAAAAGCTGTCGTAAAGCCTGGCGGAGTNGAAGACTGCGTCCTCGTGATCGACGGGGCCCTTTTCAAGCTGTTCACTTCGGTAACAAATCCAGGCTCGTCCATATGCCCAAGCTCAGAATATGCTCCTGGAGGAGGTTCGGAAATGCCCAAATGCGGTGCAGAAAGGCTATATGGTCTACGTGTGCTGGTGGGTGATAATGGGTGAACGGGAGTTCTGACTTCGAAAGTGAACTCCTCTTCCGATGACTGNANCCCCGGGCTCGGAACGAATGAGACTGTTGAACGGCGAGAAGACGTTCCAACTCTGTGAGTCGACCGTGCGGTGCCTGAGCCACCCTGCGGCGAATTCGCCTGGCTGATGCTGATGTATGAGCCCNGNGTGGGGTGCAAGGAACAGGAAATACGGGAGTCGAGGGGTATANTTTCAGGATCCTTCAGGTCTGTGGTTGACGATGGCGNCCAGCCAAAGTTTTCTACCCCGGCATCGAGCACCTGGGTGATGGCATTANCATGCACTTCTGCATCGCGCAGTGCGGAAGATGTCGAATTGGGANNNTGGGGTAATTCNAAGTGTCCGGTCTTCGAGGGGNGTGATATGGTGGCTTCCAGCCGCTCCGCTTCTACAGTGTTCGACGAAATTGCCTTANGGGAGTGTAGATTGTCTGGACANCNCGTTGGATCCCTGGCACAACCTGAGTCGCGACCGTCCGAATTCGCGTCACTGACAGTGNGNCGTCCTTTTTTGTTGTAGCCGAATTGCGAGGTGGAATCCGAGTNGCTGCGACTGCCTCCACGGCGGGCGCTGNANCGCNGGATGGCTTCANAGAGGGNCCGGAANATCCACCGTGCAAACTGTAAAGNCCTCTTGCCAAGGGTGCGGCGAACTGCGAACAGAGACTTTAGGACAGAAAGAAAGCGTTGCAGGAGAGTCAGAGGNACCATCTCGAAGGACTGCTGGGGACCGTGCAGCGGCCCGTGGACCCAATTGGGCGGGAGAAGATGGAAGTGCCTATNTAAGTGCCTTCTGCCTCGTGTTGCCAGTTGTCTGTCAGGATTGTCTGCGCGAATCTCACGCCCTGCAAAGCTNGCAGAGCNTCAGCNGAGAGTGCACAAGACAAATCCGCCCGACCTTTGTAGANCCTGANACCTGGAACGCCAAGGTGCTCTTNNNNACGNTGCCTGAGGTGGTGTNAGNCGGTTCACTCGAAGACGTCCTGCCAGNGCCAGTGATAACGCTTTTGGATAGGCTGTATAGCCTCACATAGAGNTGGTCAACAACAAACCTATGGCAGGTTGGAAGCGTGANTACAGGGGCTGTGGCGGTGCTAATCAGCGGTTGTGACGTGGAGATGTCGCGGCACGCGAACGGGATGCTTCAGGGCCACATCCTTCCGAATCGCAATACCCGCTCCCCGACCTTGTAAGCCGAGGACTGCTTGGATGTAAGTAAATCTGGTCANGACACTACNNNATCTACAACATGNCTGACTTTCTGGACCTGACAGCGCGGAACTAAGAATCCGGACAGGCCAATTCACTCGATCCACCGTCGTCTCCCNTTCGACTTATCGTCTCTAAAGAATGGATCAACAACAAAAGGCACCCGCAGAGATCAAGAAGATTGCGGATTTCCTGCGCAGTGGAGGTGCGGGTCTCAAAATACGAGTCGGAGCGCTCAATGGCAAGCGGGTGGACTACTTCAAGGGTACGTGNCCTCNGNACTNGTCCAAGNNTTGAGTTGAATTGGATNCAGGCAAATCCGCCGTAAAGGCTCTNCTGTCACCNGCTTATGGAAAGCTGAAAGGCGTGCCAACNGTNGAAACTGAAGAGCAAGCCCTNACACTCCTCCAAGCCGTCAACGCATTCGCCTTCTTCCTCCGNGTGCAACGAGGTCAACCTACCGGTTCCTCATCATCATCCCCCAAAGCCCTCCAGATCATCGCGGAGCAGACGTTCACACCGAAGGAGTACTATGCATGGTTCTACGAGGGNTCGCAGTGGACCACGTACGCCGGAGGTCTCCTCATGGTNGTCATCATGCTCGCCGGCGTCATGTTCCCTCTCTGGCCGCCCACCATGCGGTTGGGCGTGTATTANCTGAGTATGGGCATGCTCGGTCTCATTGGGNTGTTCTTCGCGATCGCAATTGTGCGGTTGATCTTCTACATTATNACNGTNNTNGTNGCGAGCCCNGGTATCTGGATATTCCCTCAACTCTTCGCCGACGTTGGATTTGTNCGTNNTGGNTNTNNATCNTNNAAGTACTTCATGCTGATTTATCNNGCTCNAGGTNGANTCCTTCATNCCTCTATGGGAATGGGACNTGCCCAAAAAGAAGAAGTCGAAGAAGAGCAAAGACGGCAAGGACTCNTCNAAGAAGGAAAAGTCGTCAAAGGGCAAATCCAAGGTCGAAGCNTCCACATCAAACGGCGGCGCCTANGTCGAAGANGTCGACGACGATTCNTCNTCNCAAGCNCCCCTACAGCGACGGTCACGCTCAGCCGTTATNGAGGAGGTCGATGACGACGACGCNTAGACGCTCNCCCTNTGTACANGTACGCACATTCATTCACACTATACTACTGGTACATACATTGGATGTGATTCCGTTCTTTCATACTATGACCACTATTTATTGCCAGACTAGGGNATGTCGTTCGGAAGAAGGGAAGACATCGTCGCAGCNGTGTGNCTNCCGATGTCCTGNATCGCNTTTTCGGCGTTCATNATACCCTCGCGCAACCCAATCGCCTTCGACTGACCCAAACTCTCNTTGAACANACCAAGGGCGCTCTGCTGGTCCCCGGACAACTATCCGGTCGTCAGGACGGGGTAAATTCATTTCCAGGGCGGACACGCACCTCTCGAATCATAGCCAAGTTGTACAACATGAAGGCGTAGGCTCTCTCACACTCAGCAAGCTCGCGACCACCACCACGGTGGTTGCGAGTAGCTATATCGAGACCTTTGTTCGACCACGACTCGGCCTCGCGCAGGGCCGCTCGGTCGTTGCCTCGAGAACGGAGAAGCGCCTCGGAGACGTTACCCATGAGC
>JANDKE010001732.1:0-12896 GCA_027627275.1 Coprinellus aureogranulatus | reverse complement strand
TTTCTTGCTCTCCGGACGTTACGACAGACAGGGGCAGTAAAGAGCGTGGGGGGACCGAGAGCAATAAGTTAGCGGGGTCGGAGCCTGCAGAGACAGAGATGATGAGAGATGAGAGAAGGAAGGAAGGAAAAAGACAGAACAAGAAGGACGCTCGCCCGGAATGGACTGTACCCGGCGATCAATTCCATCAATTCCTCGGATTTGCCCAGTGTTTTTTTTTTATCTCCACCAAGAGGTGGCAGATCGTTGGATCTTGGAAATAGTCTCACGGTTAGGTCCTCCCCCCACCTAAACCAGCCTAAGCCTAAAGTGGTTACTCGGCTTGCGCGGCTTATGCACTCCCTGGTAGCAGCGCGCCATCCTGTAACCTTTCGAAAACGTCCTATATAGCCAAAAAGTGCCTTCGGGAGAAGCAATGGATGTGAAAGGGACGGCTAGTGGCGAGCTTGTGCGTTCTCAGCTCTGAGGGCCAGATAACGCCTGCGACACGCTCACTGTGAAGCCATCAGGAACATATCTGCGGTCATTGGGACCTACGGGGCGACTGACCATAGGAGAACGTCGTAGAATTGAGTGGGTGAGCATACCTATACTCTGTGTCCCTCAATATCTGCTACCCAACGTCTTAGCTGCGTATCCTCGACGTTCTCCCTACTCTGCCGCTCGTGCCGAGCTTCGGATATATCCGTCTGAACACCAAACTCGGACACAGTGAACGTGAGACTATTTCCAAGATCCAATGATCTGCCACCTCTTGATCTCCACGCTCCTCCGAGTCCGAGTCCCCCTCTCCATCCCAACCAACCTTTCCTCGCTCTCCGTTTCAACGACAACAACGATAGAGCGACGAGGGGGGGCTCACACATCCCCCGTCCATCTTCATTGGCTCAGCGGCATTGTACCCGCTCCATCACCGGCCAAGACGCTTGGACTCTCCCCCTCCCTCTCACAGAACCGCTCTACGCCCTCTAGATGCGTTTCAACCTTCGTCCCACCCATCTTCAGCTGGCTTCCAGGCGCTAACCGCCTGCGCGCGAGCTTGCTGTAGCGACGATCATCCTCACTTGTACTACCAACTGGCAGCACTGTGTCTATCTCCCTTGATCAACCAACGCACATGCTCCTTGATTATCTACGCTGGAATGCCGTGAACGTGCACGGAACTGCGCTGACCCCGGGCGCGCTTGGATGTGGATGCTCTCGTATCTCGTATATGGAACCTTCCAAAGTACAGCCAACGTACTGTCTCGCTCTTCTCTGTGAATTTCCAGCCCTCCGAACGGCGATGGATGGGAAAACTCGAAGGTTATTTCTTGGCGTGGGTTTCCAACGCCAGGCAGATTTGCTACGCACTGTTCCTTCCGTCCCTCGACGACCTCCTACCCGCCCTCTGCTCTCCGCCGTTCTCTTGTTTCTGCAGCTTCGCCTAAATCCGTTTCTGTGTACACCCACTAGCCGCGGTCACTAGGAATGCCTACAAGCAATGAAGCTATTCACCAGCATCGAATGTCTGAACTCTGGACCCCTGGCAAGACACACCGCGGATCCCCTCGTAATAAAGACTACCCTGAGTACTCGTACTACCCAACGTAACGATCGTCGGCAACTTGCTTCGCTATCTCTCCCTCCATAGTCGACGACACTTCGCTCGTCGCTCCTCACAATGCTTGGCAACCCCATCTCAGGCAGTGCCTCTTCACTGTGTTCTTCGGGCGCCTAACCTCGATATGGTGTATATGTAAATCCTGGATCCGCCCTTCCCGGTCTCCAATAGCAAGAATAACACGGTTGCCTTACGACGTCTCTCACATTGACCAACACATTCACCTTCGCCCCTCACAACTACGCTAATTTGCTCCCTCCGTGGCTTTTACGGCGTCCGTGTCAACCAGCTCTCCTTGTCCAACGATTCAAGTTCCCTTGGTCTCTCAGCCACACCGGCTCGAAGCTCCGACACCTATCCACCCATCCATCCGCCGTTCATTTATCCATTCATTCGTTATGACTCCGACTCCGACGCCAATGACGCTGACGACAATCTTATTCAGTCTGCCGTCTTTATATTAATGAACTCGATCATGAATACAAAGGCTGCGCTTTTCATTGTCCTCGATCAAGCTGTGCGCTTCGTCCCGACGTTCCGGACGCGGGGTGTGTGGGATTCGCTACTACCGCGCCTCGATACGAAAGTCCTGGAACCGGGACCGGAGGGATTCAGCGTATCCATTGTGTCCTCTAGCGCGCATCTCTTCAAGAACTGACCTGCCTTCGTCTATATATCGCACGGAAAGGGACGTATAGGCGTACGATGATGGTCTGACGAACCGTCCAAGCCAGGTGGTGACTTGGGGAAGCTTTTCCATTATGGTCTCTGGCAGGCTGTCGCGTCTATCGTGCACTCCGGCAGGCTTCTCCCCGGAGAAACCGGCCTCTACCTCTTTCTACTACTGCGCTAAATGGGATGTAAAACCGTCATCGAGGCAAAAAACTCCCCCTCTCCGGCACAACCCTCGATTGCGCATTGGCACCTTGGGGCTTGGAAGACTTCGGTATTCCCGTCGCTACAACAGGACGCGGAACGTCTCAGATCTGAAGTCGACCTAGGGCGCTTCAAATCATCATTCCTGAATACTCGATGTGCCTTCGTCTCTCTATGTACCTCCCGGGAAAAAGGGATGTGATGTACAAGCGTACGACCGTTGTAAGATAATTCATACCGTGCACCCGTGGTTTTCTAGTACTCTCCCCGGAGGCACGGTGGCTCTATGTATCTGGATTTGGGGAAACTTCGGTCCTAGCGCTGTTACAGTGGGGTGTCCGAGAAGGTCTGCCTGAAGTCGAGCACCCCTCGTTGTGGATATAGATACCTAGTACCTTCATTTAAACGACCTCGTTCCGAGCGGACGGACTCCAGAGAGGGCCGTACTTCTGAGTATTCATTGCCATGGAAGCTTGCAGCGACATCCGCTGTGGCGGGGGAACGTCTCTTACGGTGCTCGAGGTGGCTTTCAACGTCACCACAGAAGATGAACTTAAATTCGGTCAGATACAAACCAGAGATGGCAGGGCCGGAGGGGAGCAGCGGCCAGGGCATACTAATGATCTACACAACCCGTTGTCGGTGTGAGTTGTGAGTTGGTTGCGAGTCAATAGATTCAGATTGTAAATCGAACGAAAGGTTGCGAATGAATTGGGGGGATTCTGTGAAGCGACAAGGCTAGAAAAGCATGAGTATGGATGAAAGGCGATGCCAGATTGAGATGTTGTGGGTCGGGTTGTACTGTGCGCCCCTGTTCTACGTACACATAGCATCAGATGAAGCAAAAACGGGTTATAATCGAAGGAGATGTTAAAATAAGTCTAGGTCTCAGAGGGAAGGTGGGAGAGATAGAAGGGGGCTTAGAAGAAGTGAGTGGGTTACGAAGCAGCTGTCTGGTCTGGCTGCGCTGCCCAATTGAACAGCTGCTCGATATTGCCTGTAGCGATACCTGCTGGTTCAAGCAATAAGCTACGTCTATACAGATCCTGTAAATCGCTATGATTGCGCGTCGCCTCAAAAACGACGGTGAGGTAATGTTGTACCTCTGGAACAGGTTCTAGATTGTAGCGACATTGAAAGCGTTGCATGTCTATTACCAACAACATGCATATTATCAGCATCTTACTCAACTCTATCCTGTGCACACCGGGTACTTACCTTGAACAATCCCAGCGAGTTTGCGGTACTTGTCAAGATTAATCAGTTCCTTTGCAGGGTTCCTAGGCGAGGGTCGATGTGATGAATCCTCACAGCAGAGAGTAACATCTGTCAGATACAGCCAAAGGGAAGGTACTGCCGGAGGTGTCGTATTGCATAGCCTGGAGCGGTACTCATGGTGGTTCCGGCTGTGGTCCGCCAGCGTGCGAAGGGTTTGAAGCTTGCCCTTGTATTTCTGCGGCAATCCAGCCCATGTTTCTCGCAGACGCGAGATCGTTGATGAATCCAATGCCGCCAGTATTGAGTTTGACGTGGGGTAGTTCTGTAATGAAACACATCTCTGGGAACATGCCATCAGTACTTCTCGATGTGCAAGTGGAAGGTTGCTCACATCCGCCACCTTGATAAAGAACTTCACCAAGAGAGTCCTTTTCTTCAAATCCAACTCATCCAAGACACTATCTGCTACCCAGCCAGTGATGACTGCGCTCAGACTCGAGACGGCTCTGACTGTCACAGGGGTGGTTGCACTACTCTGGGCTGAAGCCAAGATCTCGCTCGGGTGGATAGCACAGAATAGATCACACTCCACGATCGTGAGTTGCCTCGCCAGCTCCAGGGCATCGAAGTCTGTGATGGCGATGGTGGAGAAGTCCTTCCTTCTGAGGGCATTAAGAAGCGTCTTCGTAATCGTAGGGCGAGGGAGCTTCCGAGCAGCCGTAGGAGAGGCCGCGGAAGAGGGGCGGACAACCATTCTAAGATCCCGGCTTCGGTCGCCTTCGGGACCCGCCATCTCAGAGGCTCCCTCCCGTGATTTGATCAGGTCGAGAATTTCCTGCGCGTGGACAGGGAGGGAATGGGCAAGTCCCTCTGTCGTGAACGATCTTAGCAGAGGCAACACCACATCATCCACTCCCACACACCAGTGTGTTTCGAGCCAGGTCTTCATCAACTGGGACACACACAACCTGACTGGCATTGCCTTCTGCTGCTGCCACAAAAGCTGGTCTTCCGACCTTGTGATACCAGGCGGTGGTGTCAGGTTATACCTGGCGATGACAGCGTTCACCAAGTCTCTTGGAGATGAGAATATCCTGAATGTAAGGAAGAAGACAGCCAAGAACGCAGGATCGACATGGCTGTTGGGAGGGGTCACCTTCACCACAAGCACCTCCATAGTAGCACCCACGAGCTGCCCTTCAGTGTTATAGGCGATGTCATCTGGCGAATAATCTTGCGAGAGTACCCATGTCATTGGGTCGACGGGGAGGGGCTCCTCAGGTAGCGGCGGGAGGTCATCATTGAGTCGGCTGGGTACGACGCGTGGCTCGTGGGTATTGGCAGGGGTAAGATGTATAGGACGTTCAACGGCGCTCCCTTCCGTTGGGCCGTTGTCGCCCAAACGGACATCACCTTCCCGTGCCATTCCATCGTCCGACTTCACAGCGAAAGAGGTCGATGAAGGGAGGCAATCCTCGATCGGTGCAGGAGTAGGCAGTGTAAGTGGAGGGGTAGAAAGCCCGCTGGGATGGTCGACATGTTTCGCAGTAGTCTCAACGGAGAGCTGCCTACTCTCAACAGGACCGCTCTTATCCGATAGTGGCGGCTCGGACGAGACTTCGCGATCCTGAAGGGCAGGGGATGCTGTGGAGGGCTGGATAGTGAGGTCTTCCCCGTCCCTGGACTTCGGTAAGTTGATAATAAAGGGCCTATTGCCCAGTGTGTGTGTTAGGCAAAGCTTCACAGTGACAGTGCAATCTGCTCCAGCTTTCAGCGCACTTGTAGCGGATTGCAACAATATCTTCTTCTCGTCCTCCTCCGATAGACTGGTAGGAAGCGACATGGTAAACAGCCGCACCGACTCCACAAGCGAGCTCGTAACATTGAACAGGCCCTCCTTCGCAGCTTTCAGAGACCCTTGCCGATTACCAGGTACATCCGGATGCTGCATGACGGCCTCCACGATAGTCAAGAGCTTGCACACCAGCTCGACTATCTCGCGAACTAGATCGTAGAGCTGGCCTGTACTCGAAGCGTGTGACGTACGCGAATGTGAGTGCGCGTGCCCAATAAATGCGGCGATGGTCGAGAGGTACTGATCGTGCGTGTATTTGAGCGCTTCGAGTACTTGGCTGGCACTCGATGACCCATTGGGGAATGGGACTGGGGTGAGGGATACGGCAGAACCTTGGGAAGAGAAGGAGGAGACTGAGGATATGCTGCTTGACGAGGGGTTGTACCTGTGTCCGTGCCCTACAGCGCGCCCTATCGAGTTTTGCTGCTGCTGTTGCAGCGTCGACCGTCCATTTGTGAAAGAGTCAGCGGGGTGGCTCCCGTTGTGCATCTGTACCAAAGGTGACTGTAAACGACTACGCAACTCTCTCCGACTATTCGTTCGCATCAAAGGTTGAGGATTGGAGGGCTGCCTCCCTGGGACCTGATGCTGGGTGGGTGTCCGGCCAGTATCGATGGGGGTATCGATACTTTCGTCATCGCTTCGTACCAACTGTACGGAAGGCACGCCACCGTATTGAGGCGGGTTTTTGAGTAGCTCAACGCCACACGCTTCTGCAATAGAGAGAAAGCGGCGAAGTAGCGTGAACACCTCTCTCGCCAAGCTGACCATCGCCTCCGTCTCTGCCGCTAGCTCGCTTTCGGGCAAGCTTTCGTCAGATGCTCGCTTTGCATAGATCACCAGCTCTGTGAGTCTATCCAAGACCCGTCTGCGTTGCGCGTAAAGTGGTGGGTATTCCTGGAGAACCGGCGAGGCTTTATGAAGGGTGGCTGTTGCTAATAACATCGCTCGCACAATGCTGACAATCAAGACTGTACAAGGCTGGAAGTGGGAAGGCCTTTTCCCACTTACAGCTGTCTGTAGCAGGGCAAGCGCTTGAGCCATGGAATCCACAATCGGTCGATGGCCTGATTCGTCCTCGTTTCCATCGGTACGGGTCGCTTTACCACTGGACTGCGAAGCAGTGCGGCTACGGTTTGATTTGCGCGACCCAGAATGCATTGACCCATTCCGGGTATTATCAGAGGATGTAGAGTCACCCTTAGCAACATGATGAGCATCTAGATTGTATCAGAAAAGTATTGGCCGCTCACCTCGCTTGGAACTCGAGGCTCCTCATCCTGCAGGCTCACGGCATCGGAGCACACATAGTTGCTCGGAAACCGGCCTCTCCTACCCCCTCGAAGCTCTCCATCCCACCATCCACTGCTGTCGCGATTGAGAATGCGAATCACCTGCCCAGCGCGGAAGGACAAGATGTTATTGTCGTGCTGATGCGCTGGTGCATAGTAATCATGCATCGCTTTGGCATATTCGGTGCCAATCCGAGTGGTATCGTCAAGACCAGAACTCGCCGATGGTGGTCTAACATCGATAGTCTCGATGATGCCGTCTAGGCTCGAAAGGGAGGTATGGGTCTCTATTGCCGATGGGGATTGGGAGGAAAGCATGGGCGGTGGGCGGTGGTGGGCTGTTGCAATTGGATACCCTTTGGGCCCTTCTGATGGGAAGTTTGGGCCCTGTACGTGGCCGACGATGTTGGTGTGAGCCCTTGCGTCTCCCGGTTGGACCTGGTCACTCATGGTTAGGTTTTCGCCCCTGGAAAGCCCATAAGCGGAGCTTAAAGCGGGCCTCATTGTTTTGGGAACAGAGGGTTTCCACCGTATTCTCTGCCAAATCTGACGCGCCATCGAAAGCACTGCTGGTATTATTTCCGCCTACACTTTGAGGTGGACCGTCACACCAGACGGTCCAATTGCATTGTCCTCGAGGCTCCCTCAGGCTCGCCCTGGGCCAACACGTGGGGTCGATTAACCTTTATATGCACAGTTACAAAGCCCACGCTGAGTATATCCCCTCCTTCCCCTACACGCTGCCATCCGACAATCCTGGTTCCCTCGAGTGTCCATGGCTAGCCGGCGGACTACCTCTATAGCTAGATGCACCAGGCGAAGTCGCCGAACTGCACCAAGCTCATCACGATCTGGAGAGCGCATGATTGTTCGTCAAGCGCACCTAGACCTTTTCTCGAACTCCCCCACAGATCAAGCGACTATATTTACCATGACCACGGCGGCATCAACGCACACCTACTCCGGACTCCTCCCCTTCAGAACAACGATGACGCCGAGTGGCCATTGATCCCCTCCCCTGAACCTCCCGACAGTTCAATAATCGCCACGCCCTAGCCGATGCCGCTGAGGCTTGCCAGCGCCTCTCCGAGATCAAGTCCCCAAGCACCCGATCTTCGAACGTATCCGAAGTACAGTTGGCCATGGCGTAGGTAGGTCCTTATCTCTCAAGGAGCGAAAAATTGTCTTCCTCCATATTCGACAAGATGGGAGGCAGCGATACCAGCGACACTTGAAAGAGTTACAGAGGTATCAGAGATCCCAGGAGGAAAGTGGGATGCTCAAAAGTTGACACTCACATCGCAGTGTATATATCTCACCATTTGCAAGGCATTGTCCAGATGAAGAGGCACATCAACACCGTCCTTCGGAGTCATCCACCAATCCACATCGCTCCCATCGTATTGGAGGTTACGGTCGATATAACGGCATGATTCCTGATAGTATTTGCGGTAAAATTCATTGAGGCGATGAGGAGGCAGGGAGCCCTGTGGTCCTCTGTCTGTCCCGATTTCAGAACCACGTTTGAGTCACCCATTGAGGAAGGAACTCACTTTTTATGACTTGTGAGTAGCGTTCTTGGAAAAACTGAACCACCGCCGTTTCCTCCAAATGCAGGCCACCACTGCGATCTTGGTCCCCAAGGAAGTCAATCAAGGATTTGTGGTAGAAGTTGAATGCAGGTTTCCCATGCTTGTCGGTTGTGCCAACCAGCGCCCTCAAGCTACCCAGTATGACTTCTGTTTCTCCAGGAGAGGACTCCAGCATTGCCTGTATGTACCAGGGGTCATCCTTCCGGAAATACCTGACGATGGAAAGAATCCACTTGACGGACAATGGAGGATTGGGACTGCCTGTCAGAATCCCAGCGTACAGCGCATCCAGCGCGGCAAACGGCTTTAGAATAGAGCTCTTTGCCCCTTTCCAATCCAGGACACGCTTGAGTTGCTCGTGGGGCGTGTCCTTGCCATCTTGGATGTATCGAACAACGGTTACAGCGTAGATGAACTGGCCCGATGCCTCCTGAGCCAGGTAGCGGGGTACGTCCCGCCTCGAAATATGGAGATACCAATGATCTGGTATACCAGAGTTACGACCGATTGTGTCGAACTTGGCACGAAGATACAATTCGATGTCGGCCGTCGGATTATACTTGTCGTCGAGGAAAATGTGTTTGAAAGCACGGGGCGAGAGGGAGGAAAAGCTTTGTTCGATGGCGCGTTCGGGTCGACTGACGATGATGATGCGGAAGGGGAAGGATGGGTCGTTCGATGCGCGCACGAGGCAGGAGATTATTTCGCGGTGATTCTCCTCCTTCGACATGCGGCGGCCTTGCTCAGTATCGACCGCCTTTCGCTGATCTCCCTTGCATTCATCTACACCATCAACGACGATGGTCTTGAAGGTGGAGGCCTTGATTGCTGCCTGATCAATTTTCCGCAGTGGTTCTAGGATAAGGATCCGGAGCTGTTCGTCGAGGCGCTTGTCGAAGACGGATGGGCAGGCGTCGATAGCCGACAGAATTTCCTCTCGAAGTCGGGGGATGTTGAGATGAATGAAGTGGTATGCGAGGGTGGGGAAGAGGTACTCTTTCAAATAGCGGTCCGGCTGTCCAGCGAAATCCGAGAAGAAGAAGCTCCCTGCGAGCCACCCTTGTTCATGACAGGTATCTGCAATCGAGCCAGCGATGGCTGACTTTCCTGCTCCAGCCGGGCCAGACATCCACATGAGTGGCTCTATTCCGCGGTCAATCCAGCTCAGAATGTCTTCCTGCACAGCCTCCCTCGTTCCTTCATCACACTTGGGTGCGTGGGGACCTCGTTCCGCTGAATCGTGAGCGGCACCTCTGGAGATCTTCGACTCTAGCTCTAAAGACCCGCCTCTCGTTAGTCCCACGGCGGATGCGACAGAGAAAGAAATGCTGACTTATAAGGGCGCGCTGATATTTCCCCTGCTCGCCGCCGTAGTGGATGTTCGTGAAATCTTGACCAAGTCAGCTTCATATGTTAATGGCGCTGGTTTAAACTCACTGCGAATGTCCCCATGCTGGTGGAATTCTTGATTGTGGTCCGAGCCGTAATAACGACTTGCATTGTTTGAGTAGACATGGGGAGTACGGTTGCGTAACCTCGGACCATTGACCATGCTGTGAACCGCCGTGCTCTCCTCAGATACTCGGAGTTAGGGCCTGGTGGCCAGTGCTCGTCCCAAAGGTAGGTCCTTGAAGGGAGGAAAGAAGAGATAGTAAGAAGGATGCCGGTAGGCACGGGTTAAGAGGGGTTGTGAAGGGGAAAGACAGAACGATCCGTTTCTGAACTCGTGCGTTGATGGGTTAAATGAACACGTTGCAGCGGCGTGTAGCTTAGATAATTGTCGCCATGAAGGTGGGCGCTTAAATCACCTACAAAAAGGGTGCGGCGGCAGCGGTCAGGAGTGCCCCTGACTATGCATCGAAGAGTGTGCCGTAGAGAACTGGCAGACCGAGGTACCTGACGGGCGTCAGTAGTCAGGACACCCCAAAATCCTGGTTGATGTTCCATTTTCATGCGCCTCATCTTCAATTTTTATGCAGACTTAGTATGCCGCAAGAACCCTATTCAGGTCCGATTTTTCGGGCGTTGGAAAATGCGAGGCCCCTTCCAAGGCTCGACGGAGTATGCAGACAGAAACCTGGGAGGATGGGCGTCGCCAACCCTCTCTGACGCCCACAACTCTGCGACGCGGGTGCCTCTCGTACCTCCCTCCCCGCCGGGAGCCTTTCTCCTGCTAAGCGGAACCTAGTCGCCGTCAATGATTGCTTATGCGACGATTTCCAGCCGCAAACGTGACGGAACCTGCCAAAATCTGGGGGTCGACAACGGTCCGCCCCAGCTCGAACAAATTGAACGCACCCAGACGTCTAGGAGGATCCTCCGTGCTCTCTGCAGAATCAGCTTGGCCTTTCACTTGGATGAAAAGCATATAAATTGCTTCGCCGAGCAGGAATACACTGGATTTGAAGGGAGAAGAGGCAGAAGAGGTGCCAGTGTGTGTGAGTGTTAGACGAAGCCAGTGTGGGAGAAAGAGAGAAGCGCGCACATCAGCGAGATCAGAAGCCGCAGACCTTGCTCTCAACATCGATATCCAGCTAGACTTTCCCTGCTTCCCAAGGCCCTTTCCAACGGGGTTCAAATGTCTCAAGCTTCGGGCCTTTGCGTTGCATCGTCATCCCCCCTCCAAGGAACCATCGCTCGTTCGCCCGCAAGCCACCGCCCTTTTGCAGCACACCCGCAATCCCCCTGGAGCTCCATAGCACCCACCTCGCTTGCTTGCACTCAATCGTCCCCCGAATATCTCTGACACCAGCCTGTAGCATCGAGCCACGCCAAAACCCCAACCGGTTACACTTCATGTAAACCATTCTAGCCAGGATAGGCAAGAACGACACTCTCACTCCCTGGAAAGCCTCACTTCGTAACGGACGAGAACAATGGTGCGCAGAGACGTCGTGCGCTCTCGCCGAACCCAGATAAGAGGACGAGTGGGTATGATGTGTGAGTGTCTCCGCTACTTCGTCCTCCTTCCCTCCACCTCACCTCACGCTTGTCCAACGAGAAACCCACTCTAACCCTCGACTCAGCTACGACACTATTTAGCAACCACCGCCAAGCTCAACTCCTAACGCGCTCACAACCTCGCGCAACAGCAGCGGGATCAGCATGAGCCTCCTCGTAATGGACGACTCCGACTCCGACGGCTCTAACCGTCACTAACGACTCCGACGACGAGGCGTTCGAATGCCGTCGCAAAAGCGGAACAAGCACAGAGGAACGCGCAAGAGAACTTCTCTTCCTCTTCCGCTCTTCTGCTACCTCAAAGACGAATGGAAGTTCAACTGGAGGAGGAGGAAGTAAGACGGCGACACGGGCAGCAGCTACAAACGCCAACACCCCTTCACCCCCCTTCCTTCCCACCAGCCTCCCCCCGCCCCCTTCCTCGCCTAAACAACCGCACTCCGCGTCCGGGGTATGCAGCTCCCACCATCGCGGCGATAGGGATCCAGCCTCCCTCTTCGAGCGTCGCAGTCATGGTAATGGAAATGGGCACATGCAGGACCCGTTCGGCGACGGCCACCAGTCTCTGTCCTCGCAAGGTCGCTCTCCCTTCGACAATCCCATCCCTCTGCAGCAAGGACGAGGAGGAGATGCGAACATCCTGATGTCCGCTCGCGCCAGAAGGCGTTGGTGAACTCGATCGGCGGCTGCATTGCCATAAGGATGGTCGATGGGCTGTACGATAGCGGCCGGTGCCTCCATGACCCTAGTCTCATCGCGCCTCAGCACCCCTTCAAGGCCAGCAAGCTTGTCATCCTGCTCCGCATGTGTAGCAATCGCTGGAGAAACGTTCTTGCCCGATTTCGCCACCGAGTTAGCCCAGGAGTCGTTCTTCGAATGCCCTCGAGAGTGCGTTTGAGATGACTTTGACTTGGATATCGAGTTGGACTGGGTGTGGGACGACCGTCCGACTGAGGATAGCGCGCCTGTCACCTTGCTGAACGAGACAGTGTGCGAACGCGCTGGTAGGACAGGCGTGAGGTTTTGGCTCCCTAAGCATGCACGTGCGGCGAGATAGTCAAAGCTTGTTTGAGTGCGATGCCCGCCTTGCCGTCCTTTCTGGGTAAGGGACTTGGATCGCGTCCTAGACAGTGTTCGGGCCCGTGTGTTCCCGATGGATGAGCTAGCCTGCTGCTTCCATTTCCTTCGCTCCCTCTCAAGCTCTTGGCCCTCTTCAATGACTCTACCATGAAAAGTGAGTAGGGAACGCATACGTAGGGTTTCAGTACTTACTGTTCCAAAGAGAGGACCGGTCGAAGGAGGGCTAGATCATCCTGGGCAAAACTCTTCGGTCGAGGTGGTCGGTCATCATTCGCGGTGGGTCGAGAAGTGGGTGGCGCAGGGGGCGGTTGACGTTTGCTGGGTGTTGCTAAGTCAACCAACGAACGCGAGTGTGCAAGAACCCGCGACGTAAGAGCAGGCTCGGGAACGGCAGTGGCGGTTGAATTGGGCGCAAAATT
>JANDKE010001731.1:0-12897 GCA_027627275.1 Coprinellus aureogranulatus | reverse complement strand
TCCTCTCGAAGGGCGGTCGGTGTCTGTCCATGCAGCCCACCCCTGTCTGACCGTATCATATGGTTTTCTTCCACAGGATGTTGTTCTTACGTACTGAGCGAAAGGATATAGCCCAGTGGACTACGACTCCCACATGGACTCTTCATCTCTCCTGACGTGTGTCGTCGGGGCTTTGCTTGGATATTCCACTTTCTCCCCTCCTTGTCATTTCATATCTATCGAACCCAACGCTGCCACCATCTGAAGCTTGTCCATCTAGTATGCGATATTTTGCCTATTTATATGAACTACCCCGGATTGTAGGACCCGCATCGTCTACGGCCGAAGCTAACTGAATAGTAAGCTGAGTCATAGACACCTTCGTGTGCCCCACTCTCACCATCTCCGTCTTGCCAATTCAGCAAAATGTATTCCGGGTCGACGTCCGACTCGAGGGTACCTGATCTAGACTACAAGGACCAAAGCAAGAATGGTATTCTATGGCTACAAATTGGGTGTGACGCGGACGATAAGCGCAACGAGATACAGCTCGATACGATATGGTGCGGTTACCTGAGCAATGCATGCAAGAAAACATGAATGGGTATGAGGTTCGACTAATGTTACAACAGGGTGCAGTCCAAGTTGACTAATGGTGAATAGCGGTGGTGATGAGATGGAAGTAGTGTACGGAACGTGCTTGCAGGTTAGTGAAGAAGAAAAGAGCGTCAAAGGTCGTAACAAGGCGGTAACGAACGTCAATCGCAAACGAACGAAATGCAAGGTGCAGCGACATGCGAGAAAGGCGAATAGATAATGAGTGCGACCAATTGAAAGCACCACGGTCCCGCAAATTAAATAGGCGTGTACGGTCCCTTGCTGTCGTCCGAGCTNGCCCTCGACGGCACAAGGCTCAGCGGGAAAGAATTCATCCGCTCATGTCCCCGTGCGTCCCACCTCCCATCCTCGCCGCGCACCTCCTCCAGTCTATACGAGTACCCCCTACTTGCCGGCGCAGGTCTACTGATTGGAGGTGACTCAATCCCGGGAGAGCCCAAAGGCAAGATGCCTGGAGGAGCGTATTGCAACGGCGAGGTTTGCCCAGGCGATCGTACAACACAGGGAACAGTGTACCCGTCCAAGCCCGTCTCGTACAGCGTCCGCTTGCTGAGGTTCTTGGTGGGGAACTCATAGCCGAACGCGGGTGTAGGTGAACGAGGTGCCTGCGCAGAAGCATCTGAATCCACCCTTGATCTCGTACTGCGCTTGCGGGAGCGGCGTCGCGGTGCGGGTGTGAACGAGCTAGTATCGTCTTCGTCTCGATAGCTATAGACCGTAGTAGCGTCCGAGCCTCGCGAACGATGGGTCTTAAGAGGTGGCAGTTCAGTGTGGTCGCCACGCCGTGTACTGTTCGAACGGAACGGGGCTGAAGGGCGCGCAGGTGGCTCGCCTGTCGATGTCACTTGGGANTTTATTTGAAGGNCGCTGCTCGTCCGTTGGGCNGCGTAGTTTCCNGCCGAATTTGAGTAACTGTAGGGGTTGNTATCGTTGAACGAACGGAGAGAAACGCCGGCNGCNTTGTTAGCTTCNATACGGCTGAGAGGGTCGTTGCTTGAGCTTGTCTCCATGTCNTGAATAGCCCGGCCAAGCCCAACTTGCACGATGATCAATGTTGGCATTATTCCCTGCGAGGTGGAGNGGCAGAAATTAGCCTGAGATGGTATTGCTGGTGAGGCAATGAGGAGGTACGCACGACAACTTGGATNAGCCCTGCATCCAGAATTACGCTCGCGATGGGGTCGTTCTGGAANGCNAGGTCCAGAATCATGTATGTGGAGTACAGGACNCCTGATTCAACCCTGGAATGTCTTTCAGAANGANGCAAAAGGGAGNTCCCGACGAAACCACTCACANTATCATCAGGGTCGCGCTGTACCGTCTGAGGAGGCTNTCTCCCATGACTACCCGCGTCCGCCGTCTGAGCCACCAGATCCTTCCAGCTGAGAAGTAGGCCGCATGTTAGAACAATAGCTNGAGCCGGCAATTCTATGCAGACGACTTACCAGTTANGATGGTTAAGAGAACATTAAGACCGAATGTCATAGCCAAGTACACCCAGGCATGCCGGAACAGNTTAGCCGCCGCTCCTTCAAACAGATATCCAGAGACTNGGACCGTCGATCAGCTTCAAGTTTCTCGCATCACTCCNCGACTCNATGAGGGACGCCCGTCGGGGAGCGNGGAGGTAGAGTCAAAGTGAAACTCACCAGCAGTGGCAATGAGGAGCAAGAACGGNCCNGCGATTACTCGTTTCTTGCGACCCCAGACAACGAAGCATCGGTACATCTGTGAAGAACAAGGAATGGCCGAGGTCAGCNACCTGATGCTCATCTCGGAGTCGGCGCCCATGAAGTNGGGAAATGAGATATGCACATGGACGATGCATACTCTGCGCCTCGAGGGTAGAGCACGTACCAGNAGCGAATCTGCCAGGACACTGTAACGGAGAAAAGAAGTCGATCAGCATCGTTTTGGATTCGCGGTCACACGGCNTGGTCGAGAACACTGATAGANAGGAGGAGTCTNAGGGGNAATAGACGCGGAAGCCATCCAGCCNGGCGACTGTCTTCTCCACNCTCTATCACCCTCNNCGTNCCNAAATNCNAAGAACAAAACACTCACCCGTTNGTCACAAACATGACGTATTTTGGGTANAGACTCCTGAAACTCAATGATCCCTCCAAGAGCTTTCCAAAGACCAGGTAGTACGTGTAACCGATATCCGCGCTCGCCAGCGCAAACATGAGTATCGCGAAGATGAAGAGCACCCAGTGGAGGGCCTTGTTCCGCCGCAGGAGCACGTAGATACATATCCCAAAGAGGATACAGTAGATCCCTGTTTGAATTCAGTGTTAGTGATCTGCTGCATTNGGNGAAGGGTTCCTGAGAAGCAGGTGGTCTGGACAGATGGATCTGAGTGTGCGGGAGTTTGGAGGGGAGAGGGATTGAATAGGATTATCTGGGCAGCATGAACGCGCCGACCGGCGGACTGTTTCCACGGGATGGGGCAGGTTGAGTAAAGTGCGACTTGCTTACCATACAGGAATGTTTCCAGCTAAATTCGTGGATCCAATGCGACAGACGTTCAAGGGTGTTCAACGCGCCATCAGAGGACAGGGTGGATGAGGTCAAGGGGAGAGAAGCAAAACGCATGTCATGATCAGAAGGGTATCGCAGAGAAGACGTGCATTGCGACGTACCATAACGGCCCCAAGATACGGATAGAGGATTTTCAAAACCAACTTCGTCATTCCATCGATGGGGAAGAGCGGCTCATTCGAGAGGTCCTTCACCACCGCCGCGCCCACCATCGTTTCTTCGAGTCGCAATGTATTCGGAGGAGCGTGAACGGCTTCTGCGCGACCAAGAGCGCAAAAGTTGGTGTAATTGGAGGTGTGTGCGAATGGAGGGCCCTCCTGAAGTAGAATCCGAGACGAGAGTGAAGGAGCGGGAGGGAACAGTAGGGACGGTGAGGGTCGGCGGTCGTGGTGGTAGAAAAGGGAACTGGATCAGTAGTCGACCTAACTCGATCTCTTGTCCTTGAATAGAGTCGACACCAAGCGCCAACAGCCACAATCGAAATGATTTCGTAACGTCACCGAGATTGGTGTGGTCGTAGAGTGGTCGTTACGGCGCGACAGGCCCAGCTCCTCGTCTCGGCGCCAGGGCGGGATACAGTCGCTTGATGATGGTCGCACCAGTAGAAGACGGAATGAAAGGAATCGGATCGGAGGTTACGAAGAGGCCAGCCCTTATACGCTTGTGGGTGTGGATGGTGGGAGACCCAGGCACGGGGACCACGGGCTGCGCGGGAACTGGAGGGGAAAAANTTCAAGAGATACGCGGAAAAGAATGGAATAAATTCTAATCTTGCCAGGGAGGACGTCTCGTACGCATTATAACCCTTGAAATTAAGTGCCCAGCACCGACCACATTGAACCGACTTTTCTTGTTCCGTCAGCGCATCAGCCAGAGGCGATGGACGGACTCATGTGGTTCCCGAATGTTCGTCCCCCCACAGATCGAACTGTGCCACAAGCACGCAAAGCCGCAGACGTACTCTCGAACGTAAAGTGACAANGTTGAATGAAGTAGAACTTGGGCTGAGGGTTCGAATTCAATGCTGTGCCAGTGCAAGCAGAAACGTTGGGGAACACGAGGATTATGGCCGTCCACGCCCCGGCTTTGGGACCTACGTAGTGCTGTGTCACGGCAGGTCCGACAAGCAGCTGGTGTCGTCGGTGTGCAAACTTGCCAGTGAGTCCCACAGCCTCCGAAGGGCATGACGCCGAGTGGCGAATCGATAGGCATTCCGAGTCTGGTGCCCCAAACAAAAGAACAAGGCTTNCGGGCAAGCTGGATGCGCCTGGTACAAAATGGAAGTCCCTCATTGAAGCTTCCAGTTTAGGAACTAGATGATNAGGTGTGTCAGTGAGGATTGAATAAAATCAAGAGCCAACTTGGAGCCAACTGCTTACTTCTTTCCAGGTGCTCTGCCACTTGAAGCTACGGGCCCCCCAATACTGGTAGAGACTGGCATGCTCGAGCGACGTACAGCNTCGACTCGTTCGTAAAAGAGTGCACCAAGCTCGCCAGTGAGCCACCATCAAGTGTGCGCATCATATCTTCCCCAGTCTTGCAATCGTTTGAAAGTGGAGGGCGGAGAGGACGACGTAGCGTCGAAACTGGCCGGGATGGCTGTCACGGTCAGCCTGTTCGGCAATTTCCGAAGGGCGCGCTCATGCGTCGTTCGCTCTTGCGACTCAATTGCAAGTAACTTGTTCTCGACTCCACTGCGTCCCGGCAGAACAGAAACTACCTATACCCTCTACAGTCATATTCTCTGTCGAATGGTGCATACAAAGATCCCATGTCGATACCTCATACCCTCCCAAAAGCAGATCCACAGTATGCGAGAGATGAAAACAACTATGATAAACAATGCCATCTTTCCTTATGGTGCTCACAGTTCTTCTCAAGAAAGCGATGGTCTAGGCGACGTTTAGTTGAAGTGGTGGAGACGACACGACGCTTTACTGGGACCAGTGCCCCTGTCACAACGCGCTCGGGAGTTCCCGAAGAGCGCGTTCACGGCGCGTAGCGCGTCCGCGTCAACTCTCACTGTCACGGTATCTCGGCCAGTCCTCATGACTTCAACGTGAAGCTCCTCCACTTCCTCTCCCTCAGCCTCACCCTCATTGAGATAATGTTTGGGAGGTCCGCACCCAGACACCTAGTACGGCGCGAAGGGGTGCGTCAAAGCCGTGCACATCTCGCTGTCCTCCAACGTCGCTGAATCCATAATTTCGCAGGGTCTCGTTCCATTCAATCGTGTTGGGAGCATTGCGTTGTCCAGCGCTCGTCCAGCGGTGGTTTCTACACAGGGGAGCAGCTCTCAGCACATGAGGTGGATGACTACCCCGAGCGCGCAGGGTCCAGAGAATAAGCCGCGCACCAGAAGAGCAAAGGCACGAGTTGACCATTAGTGATATGACTTTACCGCGTCGCTCATGTTTCTCCAGGAGGTTTCATACCCCACTGTTCGATTTGCTTCTCTTGAGCCTTCCAAGTTGACACGAAACGATATAATAGACCTCAGTGGCAAATCTGGATGCCATTTGGTTTCTGAGGACCACGTCGACGGCGACCGACGAGAGAAAGGGGCTGTAACTTCGGTGCGGTACAGGCAAATCAGAAAATCACCGTTGAGGAAGAACGTTTCACTGCCTTTCCCCCCAGCCACGAAAGGCGTCTTCTACTTTCACGATCGAACGAGCGTACACCCTCTCGCAGGCGACATACGCTTCCGTGTTCTCCCAACGGACCCAGTCCCAGGTTCCAGCCAACATGACATCTCCGTTTCCTTCGCGAGGGGGCATGATTTGCTCGACTACAGAGGTCTATCTCCTTGGCGAATCTCCCTCCTTTCAATCATATACGCAAGACGGCAGGTGCTCCACAGCTTCATGAAGAGTCATGGCTACATCACAGAAGATGCCGAACAAGTGGTGGAACATCTGCGAGCTTCGTTAAGGTCCAAAGGGATGAAAAATCTCGGGTCACGGGGGCCAGATAGTGGCCAAGATTACAGATCCTTTCGTCGTCGACCTATCCCTGAGCAGGGAGAGTATGTTGTTCCTTGCGAAAGAGGGCGTCGTACCTTGCATATTTTTTACCCGGCATTTCACCACCGTACAACATGAACGCGTGGGTGGCCACCTCGACTCGGCCCCATACTCCGGTTCGGGCCCTCCCCTAGCTGTGGCTTTCGACATTGCTGATATTCACGCTAGGCACTGTGCTCGTCCGATTCGAGATGATGGAGCAAGCAGGGAAGAAGCATGTGGTTCTACGTGTTCTCAAGTTCNTCAAGCCCCCCAGTCCAAACGATCTGGTCGTTCAGGAGGAAGGCGCGCTCTTAAAAAAGTTTAACCCNCTCACCCGCCAAGAAAAGGTGTGGACGGCTGGGTCGACAACAAAGTTCATTACCCCGTCGTCGCTCAAATTGCTGGAAGAGACCTACCTCTCCAAGGGCACTGGCTAACCCGCTCATACTGGTACTTGCTCATTGATCGCTAATTCACTTACGCCCCGCTTTAATCGCATGTATACCTCTGCTATATCTACAGAGCATTGCGCTTTAGCTNTTTCCTCAACANTTTATNACCATCATTGACAGAAGAGTNATGAGGGCTAGGGATTCCNCTCCGCAATTTCATAGAGGGTACCCGGGACCNTCTCAGCGCTCATTCAATNGGCCGGAGTTNGAAAGCCCCTGTCGCNCCAAACCTCCATCATCTTCGGTCTTTCCTCCTGCAACCACCTTCCATNACCAAANTATGCTCCTCTTCGCNTGCTTAACCAACCCCANCGAGGTTTAGTCCANTCAATCACNNCTGACGTCGCTTGGTGCTCTCAGAAGTCACGAAGACTCGGGAGTTACATAGACCGTGGAAGTAGGACGGGCCCGTTTATCTAGCGGCGCATCTTCCATTCACTCACTTTCATTTTGCGTCTTTCTTCCGTTCGCTTCNTGTCNATCGNCCGNCGATCCTGATNTCCTTAAATACTAAGGTTGAGCTTGGCCTANAGGGTGCGNTCTTGAANTCGTNTCTTCGCNACTGCNTGCTACGATGCGACGATCNNNGTGNNTGATCTTATCTNTCNTCTCGCCNCTNTGTTNTGCGTGCNGCGTGAAAGNNCCTTTGGAGNTCTTNGAGCCGCCTAGGCCNGACCAGATNGTGGTACGCTCCCANCCTTGACGNTCACTTCNCAGCAAANCACCTCAATCGCAACTCGACCGATGNCATAGTTCGTCNACCCNTCNACCGCAGTCCTCAACTCCCNNTCCTCCTTCCGCACNNCCTCCTCCTCCCTCTTCTCCCAACCCCANCCATNCANNCNCACNCNCNNCCTNCACNCCCTTCTTCCAAGTCTTCCACCCCGACTTCCTCTCTATCCTCGGTCCCTCCCCCTCTCTCACTGAAATCGCGTTCAATGAGACATATGCGTTTGCTCACGAGGCACCGGTGTATGTGCCCGAGACGGATGAGGTGTTCTTTAGTAGTATGATTGCGGGCCCGATGGTGGACTGTGGGTTGGAGAAGAATAATTTTGTGAATAGGGTGAAAATGAGGGATGTGGAGAGTGCGTTGAGGAGTGGGAGGGATCCTGTTCATGTACCTATCAAGGAGGTGCGTAGTGCATCACAGAGTCTGTTCCTCGACAAGGGGAGGATTAAGTAGGGGTATTGACGGCCTGCACGGACATAGCTCGATCTCGGGGAAGACGTACAAATGACGAACGGGGGCACGGGACCGTATAATGGGTCGTTAATCCTGATCACCTCCGGTCGAGGTACCAGACCCTCGTCCATCGTCGCAGTGAACCCCAAACCTCCCTACAACACGACTGTCCTTCTAAACAACTTTTATGGGAGGCAGTTCAACTCGTTGAACGATGCGAAGGTTCATCCGAGTGGGAAGATTTTTGTTACTGATGCACCGTACGTTCCCTTCAAGCGTGTTCTGCAACAAGGCTTTCGCCCGAGCTGACGCGTGGTTGGTGAGGATGTAGATATGGAGCCCAGTTAGGATTTAGGCCTCCAGCTACCCTACCGAATTTTGTGTACCGATTCGATCCGGTGACGAAAGAGGTTAGGGTGGTAGCTGGAGATTTTGATATATGTAATGGGATTGCGTTCAATGCTGAGGGGACGGTGGCATATGTGTGCGTACACCTTCACTAACATGAAGCTAATTAGCGTAAGAGCTGACGGAACGTTGTTGTAGATCGGATACCGGGTCCACAGGAGGCCCGACGCGACCTTCGACGATGTAAGCCCAACTCCTCCTACCCTTGCTCTTCAGAAGGTGATAGTCCTTGCACGGTAGATATGCGTTCGACGTCGACCCTACGACGCACGCTTTCACGAACCGACGCATCTTCGCATACGCAGATATCGGGATCCCAGATGGTATCATCGTCGACACAGAAGGGAATGTGTACACTGGGGCTGGAGACGGTGTTCATGTATGTCCTTTCACTTCGCCCTCCGAATTCTCTTCCACAAAGTAGCGTCTCACACGAATTAATCTTGGGCTGTAGGTGTGGAACTCCGACGGCACTCTGCTAGGCAAGTTCTTCCTCGGGATGGTCTCTGCGAACATGGCGTTTGCTGGGGATGGGAGGTTGGTGATACTCGCGGAGACGAAGGTGTTTGTCGCGAAGATTGCAGCGAAGTCGTTTTCGTTGGCGTATCCCTAACCCCGGCCTGTGTGTTCGGGAGGAGAAGGAATAAATAATGCTGTGTAGGTGCAGTGTGTGTGGGAGGGTAACAAAAGGGTTTCATTGCAATGGTACAGTGGTGGACATGGCAAGACCAGAGCGGCAGTCACCAAGTCTATGTAACTCCCGTTGCCGCCATCATTAGCCTGGCAGCGTGAATGGGTGTGTGCCAGCGAAGTAACAATTCAATCCTCCTTGACTATTGCTTGATTCGTTCGGTGGCCCCCACCCCTGCATCCAGCTTCGAACGCCTGCGCTTAACAGTCCAACACTGCTGGTCTGATGACGCGGGAAACAGCTCTACCGGACATTGGGTCTTGCACCCTAGACCCTTCTGTTCCTCGAGAAACTGACGTTGAATCTCGCACCCCTTCTGCCCTGAATCCTCGATCTGACGTTGAATCCTGCACCCCTTCCGTTCCTCCACCTGACATGGACTCGGAATCCGTCCCAGAGGCCCCGCCTCCGACGTACTCTCAAGCTCGCTGTCATGCGGTGTATGGCTCAATGAGTCCCCCTGCCGATACCGGCGATCCGAAGGAGAATAGTTTGACTATTAGATGGGTAATAGGTGCTCCAGCAGTTGCAACTCACACTCTTTGGCTCAATTATAGTCACATTCATCCTAGAATCCGAGCGGTAATAATGAACCGTACCTACCCCCACTCCCCTCTGCTGCCAGCCCCAGTGCAACGTCCCCAACCGCGGCTCCTGGGCAGACAGACGTTGTTAGACCTCAAGCTGAGGCAAGGCACCCCGAGTCCCAGGTCCCCAAAGTCCCCGAATTCCGTGAAGCCATTTCGAAGTTCGAACGAGCGCATTCGGATATTCAAGCGTACGCAACCGCGATATGTGATATTACGAAGGAGATGCACGGTCTGAAGGATACCATGTTTTCTATTCAAGAGTTTTGGATGGATAATGGGCAGCAGGAGTTGGCTCATGGCGTTCTTCCGATTCTGGATCTGAGTAAGTTTATCCTGTTCCTCGACCCGCAAGCCGATTACCGTGCTCACGATGCACAGCTGCTAAGGCTCTCCCTACCTTCGCCTTCCCGCCAAGGCTCAACACCGCTCCTTTGGTTAGCTAGACTTTTTTGACATCTGGAGGAATAGAAATACTTGTTTCCTTGCAGTACGGCTGTACCGACCATGGCGGTGACCTCGCGCTGAATTTCGGAGGTCCTGTTGCAGGCGTCAGACTGGCTAGCATGGGCCTTCCTCCGTCGAGGCTGTTCTCGCGTTCGTTGGGCATTCATAGACGGTCCCGTCCATACCGGGAATTGCTGTTGCGCTGAGTGAGGGATATGGATAGTGGCTGGACGGCCGGCTTTCGAGCCTGGGAGTGGTGACAGGGCGCGTTCCGACGGGAGTCCAGGATTTCCAGTTGTGGCACTTCCCTGCCAGAGGGCTCGCAGGTGAGGTAAAGGAAGGCCTTCCTGGCTCTCCACGGCTTATGGCAGCAAGTGCTACCAAGGACTTCTTAAACGGGGTTGTTGTTGGGGGGACCGGGACGGATGCCAGTGGCGAGGGTAGAGGTTGGGACTGCGCGAGGGATCAGGAGGGGAGCTTCATGGATCTTTGCTTGTCTCGCGAGAGCGAAGGGAGGAGGTGCAGGAGGGCAGTTGACTGCAACGTGTTCTTGACGAAACGAGGAGGGAAGCATAACGAAAGGGGTCTCCACACGACCCGGTGTTTATGGCAAGAGCGTCATTGGACAAAGCGCGATGACGTAGGAGAGCTTACTCGCTTGCTGGTCTGCAGGTCAATGCGGGTGCGCTTGGAACGGGCGGCGACGGTGTGCACGGCCTTGGCTTGCTGTTAGCGGAATGCAGAGCACGGTCATCAGGAGGGTCATTGGAACGGAAGAGAGATGCGAAGCTCCGTGTCCTCCTTTTCCCCGGATCAAAGCATTGGCGGTCGCCCAATGCAAAAGGCGGCGATTCAAATCACCCATCCTCGAAATCCTTCTGGAATATACCGCCGCCACTGGGATGAGGCGTAGATAGCGCTGTGAGCGCCGCAGGGGTGTTCTCAACAGGGGGCGCGATAAGAGAATTTGTAGGATGTCCGGGGTTATATTCTCTGCCGCCTTAGATGAACGGCGAACGGGTCAACTCAGAGGAGGACATGTGGTATCGTGGGCTTCCGATTGGCTCAGTCGTGGCAGCGCCGGCTTAACGGTTTCACGTGCCGGACCCGTTAAATTTGTCCTTTTGGCGGTGCCGGTCTGCTCCATCTCAACCTTTCCCTCCAACCATCATCCCCCGCATCGTCGTCGTCGTCGCTTTGTCGCGTCGCCCCCATCCTCGAACGATGTTGAAGCTCTCCAACAAGTCAGCAACAGCATGGCGTGCTTTGCAGCGCCAATGCGCTGCCGGCATGGCCACCGCTGCCCCTAGAATCGGCGACACCAAGGTTGCGATGTCGCTGCTNGAGCCCAACGCATATATCAACTACCAGCGCATTGAGGACAACTTGGCTGTTGTTCGCGACAGGTAAGCTTNNTCTNGAGAGTGGTATNGNGCCTNTNGCTNACCCTTATCTCNAGGCTGCAGCGACCGCTCACCCTGTCCGAGAAGATTGTTTANGGCCATCTCGACAACCCCCACGAGCAGGATATCGTTCGAGGGACCAGCTACCTGAAGCTCCGTCCTGACGTGAGTCATACACACNNTCCNNTTGTTCCCTTTCTGACAATGCTGTTATTAGCGAGTTGCGTGCCAGGATGCTACCGCTCAGGTNTGTNCAGTTCGGTNCAATGACGTTGTNNGGCGCTAATACGGTCACCAGATGGCTCTNCTNCAATTCATGTCCGCAGGCATGGACACCGCCGCCGTCCCCACCACCGTCCACTGTGACCACTTGATNCAGGCTCAGGTCGGCGGTGCCAAGGATCTCGAGCGCGCTATCAACATCAACAGGGAGGTCTACGACTTCCTCGCCACCGCNACCGCCAAGTATGGNCTTGGTTTCTGGAAGCCTGGCTCCGGTATCATCCATCAAATCGTCCTCGAGAACTACGCCTTCCCTGGAGGTATGATGATTGGTACTGACTCCCATACCCCCAATGCTGGTGGTCTCGGTATGGTTGCTTGTGGTGTTGGTGGTGCNGACGCCGTCGATGTCATGGCTGGCATNCCTTGGGANCTTAAGTGCCCCAAGGTCATTGGNGTNAAGCTCACTGGAAAGATTGGTGGCTGGACTACTCCCAAGGGTANGCATCCTTTNTTCCCTCNNANNNATCTCCTTCTGANCTCNTGGCAGATGTTATCCTCAAGGTTGCCGGCATCCTTACCGTCAAGGGTGGTACCGGCGCTATTGTNGAGTACTTCGGCCCTGGTGTCGAGAGCCTCTCTTGCACGGGTATGGCCACNATTTGCAACATGGGTGCTGAAATCGGTGCCACNACCTCNCTCTTCCCCTACAACCACCGNATGGCCGANTACNTGAAGGCCACCAAGCGTGGCGAGATCGCCAACTACGCCAACAGCTTCGCCCACAACCTCCAGGCNGACCAGGGCGCCGAGTACGACCAGGTCATCGANATCAACCTCTCCGAGTTGGAGCCNCACATNAACGGTCCCTTCACTCCCGATCTCGCTACNCCNATCTCCAAGTTGGCTGAGGAGGCCAAGAAGAACGACTGGCCTGAGGANATCAAAGTCGGTCTCATTGGNTCNTGCACCAACTCTTCNTANGAGGANATGACTCGCTCGGCGTCTATCGTCAAGCAGGCCGCTGANCACGGTCTCAAGTTCAAGAGCAAGTTCACNGTCACNCCTGGATCNGAGCAGGTCCGTGCCACCATTGCTCGTGACGGTCAGGTCGAGACTTTCGAGACTGCTGGAGCTATCGTCCTCGCCAACGCTTGCGGNCCTTGCATTGGTCAGTGGGATAGGCAAGATGTTAAGAAGGGCGAGAAGAACACCAGTGCGTACCGCCTNNTCNTTNATGGNTNTTCCNCGCTNACCNNNCCNNTAGTCGTCACNTCCTACAACCGTAACTTCACTGGCCGTAACGACGCCAACCCCGCCACCCACGCCTTCGTCACCTCCCCCGACCTCACCAC
>JANDKE010001730.1:0-12900 GCA_027627275.1 Coprinellus aureogranulatus | reverse complement strand
ATCATTGGATCCGGCACAGGTGGGCTACCCATGGGAAGGGGCCCCAAAATGCTTTCACCAGAACCATACCGGGCATAAGTTGGAATCCGCGCTCTCCGTTCGACGTCAGACGGTTCAGGATCTACGAGCGGGGGTGTGAACGGCATAGGTATAACTGGTGGTTGTGGCAGATCTCCTGTGTGAGATCCACCCCCAAGCGACCCAAATACGTAAGCAGAGGTTCTAGAAGCCGTAGGGAGAGCCACCTCCTCTACAGACTCTGAGCTCTCGGTAGTCGAGAGAGAAGCAGAAACTGGAGTAGGTACCGAAGTGGGACTCGGTGTATGATGACGAGGGCTACGAGAGCGTGAACGTGAAGGCCGGTGCGACGATATGATAACAGGAGGTGTCTGGACACCCACAACTGGGCGAGTTGACCGACCTCGGGATGATCGACTCCTGCTCCTTCCGCGACTACGACCGCTGCTTGGACTTCGCGGGACGTAGATTACGGGAGGGGAGTCTCGAGATGGGGTTTGAACCACTATAACCTGGGGCTGCCTGCGTGGAGATCGCGATCGAGATCGGGACGCATAACGATGGCGGGATAGAGAGCGTGAGCGTGACCGGCGGTAGCGTCGTGACCTTGAACTCCTAGACCGGCTCCTAGACCTTCTTCGATGTGAAAGATCGTCTATTTCCTCAGCGTGTATGACGATAGGTGGCTGCATGACGGTAGGTGGAGGCACCGTGGGGGGTGCTTGTGGGATAATACATGGAGGTACGACAGCCGGTTGCTGTATCAGGGTAGATGGCTGCGGTGGAAGGATGTAAGTTGGTCGAGGAGGAGATGGTGGCCGAGAACCGCGACGTTCTCCCCTTCTAATCTCCGAGGAGGTCCAGCTGGAACGTCGGTCTATATCGTTGACGTAAGGTGCAGGGTCCTCTGGCACTACAATCACCTGCGGCTGGTGAGAGTGGTACATGGATGTTGGCGGTACAACTACGGGACGAGGAGGGGATGGGGACCGTGGACGACTCCGCCTGGATTCCTCGGAGTGGCTCCTTCTACTATATTCTTGCTCAGGGCTGTAGATGACCGGCGCTGGGTAATGGAAAGTAGGCATGGGCTGAATTAACACTGGTGGAGGCGGTCGTGGAGAACGAGACCGTGAACGTGAACGCGTCGGCGATCGCGCTCTTCGACTGACTGGCATATATACCTCATCTTGCGGCTGCAACGGCATTTGAGGAGGCTGCTGGATAATGACTGTAGGTTCATAGTACCGTCGAATGGGCGGAGTGCGAGAGCGCGAAGGACGGCCGACCCTCCGCCGGGAATGCCCATCGGGTTGTAGAATTTGCGTTGTTTGGGGTCTAGGTTGGCGGTGCTGTCGTTTGGGAGGCTTATCGAATTCTTCGGATTCGGATTCCCTGTACAAGGGCTGTGGATTGGGCGGTGCGCGGTACCAAGCGTGATTGAGATACGGTGAAGGCGGGGTTGGGTCGTAAGGTCTCCGTTGTGGAATAGGTTGGTTGCCGTAGTACCGGGGTTCGGGTGGCGCGTGAGGGGTATAGTAGTCTGGATATGTGTGCGTAGGGATCCCTGGCGGTTGGTGCGCGGGCGGTCCTCCCGAAAAGTCTTCCACTGGTACGTCGTCAATAGTTCTATCTCTTGTTCGTCCAAAGACTTTCTTGATCCCGAGAGCAAGAGATGCCTTGAACGGGTCTACGGGCGCATACCCTCCTCGTTCCTCTTGAGCGCCTCGTGTTGGGCCATGGGCAGCGGCATGGAGGCTACCGATTTGGTACGGTTCAGCGTGAGGACGACGGTGAGCTGCTGGGCGATACATGTTGTATAGAGGACGGTGGAAAGTTGGGAAGGGGAAGAGAGTTGCGATTAGGCGCCCGACTTCGTGAAATTTTGAACCAAAGACTCACCGTAACCGCGTAACCGTTCAACCCGGCAATGCTCCCGGCTTTAGATTCTTATCACTCTCCTGGGTGCACAGCAGCAAGATTGCTGTTGAATTCCATTCTGTACTCTCGTCCTGACTGCGTCTGACGTTCTGACTTCAACAGGCTCGTTGAACTGGTGGAGAACATGATTGCGGGGAAGGACTTTCAGGCCGAGAGCCACTTGCGAATTGGTGATCGACCGATTCAGGCGGAGACTCACTACACACACACACACTACATCTAATCTGATCTCTCGCTCTGCCCAGGGAGGTCGAACATCACCCAGTATTGGAAGCCTGCTGGAACCACGCGTGAAGCTTCAAAGTGACGGGGATTTGCACACACCGCAGGTCAAGGAACTCATTGTTGAGTGTCAATGCACTGAACGATGATTGAGATGGCCCGCTTCTCTCCTCCTTCGCTCTCCGAATCGATTTTTCTCAACACTCACGACGTGCAAATTTCAAAGACGGAAAGGGGGTCATACAAGGCTTCTTCCTAAAATTTGGTCTCAATAATGAGGGCATCAATCGTCCCAAAGCGATCTTGAAGTCGGAAACTTGGGTAGCAGGCGTTGACCCATTCCTTCGAATGACTTCTCATTCAAACGAAGATTCCTGGATGCCTAGCCAAGGAATGATTAACGAATCCGAATGAGCGAAGAAGACTCGGGCTGTAGCATTCGTATTCAAGGCTTTGCGGGTATAGCTTTAGATACGAGGCGGTCGAGTTTAGTACAATACATCGTTTGGGACAGCGATTAGGCGTACGTACACGCGCG
Source organism: Coprinellus aureogranulatus (assembly GCA_027627275.1). Taxonomy (NCBI): domain Eukaryota; kingdom Fungi; phylum Basidiomycota; class Agaricomycetes; order Agaricales; family Psathyrellaceae; genus Coprinellus; species Coprinellus aureogranulatus. The sequence continues at coordinate 10,181 of JANDKE010001730.1, read as the reverse complement.
AGAGAGGAGGGTAAAGATACTCTCATATGTCCTGTCCACCTTCTAAACCAGCCCAGCCGTCCTCATCAACGTGTCGCTCAACATCCGAGAACGTTAATTCTCCTTCATGCCCGTTAACGACTCCTAGAATCTCGGGAAAGCGTGTCTCGCGCTCGCCACTGTGTTCACTGCCACCTCCGAGAGTCAATTGCAGAAGCTTGCACTTGTCATCTGCAATACAAACTCCCACCCAGGCTGATTCCCTTGGTCCAAGGAGGAGCGAATAAGGCGGTGCAATCTCCAGTGATGTCGGAAGACATTGCTGGGCATCCTGGTCCGACCGGATCAGTGCTAGGAACCTCTTCAAGGGTTCCAAGTGGGCGTTCCACAAGTCTACCATCTCTACCATATCCTCAAGAGCTCTCAGCTTCCCGTCTTCCACATCAGCCCATGCTGACAAGTTTGCCTGCGAATGACTGGGTTCCAGTCATCAACTTCGTATAAGAGACCGTCAAACATTGGAAGGGCATACCTTACTCAAGCAATCCCAGCTAGAATTCGTGAACCCTCGCTCCAATAACTGTACGGGGATTTGGACGGTTCCCGTTATTCGCGAACAAGGAGGCTCCCTCGAATGTAGAGCCGCATCTTGAGGGCCTCCCTCTTGCGGTCTCTGGGCGTCGACGTCTCTATGGAATTTGAATAATTCTTCCATCACTTCCAGCACAGGTATTTCGTCGTCGACAGACGTAAGCAATCATTTCAAACGAACACGTTTAATGACTTCCATTGCATCTCCCGGGAGTAAGCCCTTCTCATCGTCCTTCGGTAAATCTCTTTCCAAAGAATTGTCTTGAGCGCGGGGACCTCTCGCGGCCTCATGCTGTCCTATCGCGATAGGCCGTTCATTGTAAGAAGAGATACGGTCCCTCATGAGCGCACCGTCGGAAATTCCACCTTCTGCGGAAACATAAGCAGGCAGAGCGCGGTGAACTCGGACTCTCAGACGCGGTCCTCGACCTCCTCCGGTGGGGAAGCTCGTCCGCTTCGTCAGGCCCTATCATGACCGCCTGCTTCCTTGCGCTGAGTGGTCGTGATGAGATAACAATAGCGGGACTCACAGGAGACCGAGACTTGGATCGAGAATTCCACTTGGATCGACTCTCAAGGAAATACGACTTGCACGTCGCGTCGAATTGATGCTCAGAGGCACAGGATCCCATTAGGAGGCATAACAAGCCGCTGGACGGTGAGGGACGTGATGGGGGTGGTGTAAATGTATGTTCGTTGACGGTCGCGGGGAATGAGAATGCGACCGCGAGCCCGAACTGACCGCGACCTCGAAATCATCGGCTTTGGCCCCAGGTTCGTGGGCCTCCCTTGTGGTCTGGATAGATGAGGAGGAGGTGTGCGAGAACGGGAGTGGGAGTATTCGGATGCTTGGTCGTACTGAGGTTGGTCTGAGGCAGAAAGCGGCGTAGATGGTATGTCTATTCCCTCGAGCGCAGTTGCTTGAGGAATTCCGTGGCTTCGGCGTCGTGCAGCATGCTCTTGATCGAGATAAGGTTCGTAGGGTGTACGCTTGGGCTGGTGAACACTTGGTGTGCGATACCAGGGTCCGGAATCAGGAAATGAAGCTGGGAAAGCATGGTCGTCGCGTCTTTTCGACATGCCAGTGGGTCGGCCTCGAAAGTGTGGCATCGTAGAATCGGGAGGCGTATAATCAGGGTAAGCGTGTGTATGGACTCGTACGGCCTGATGATTGGGCGGGCCACCTGGAGAGGCTTCAACTGGAACATCGTCGATGGTTCTATCCCTTGGCCTTCCAAAAACCTTCTGCATGCCTAGCGCGAGAGAGGCCTTGAATGGGTCTATGGGCGTGTATCCTCCACGCTCTTCTTGAGCACCTCCTGGCGCATGACGAGTAGCGGCATAGGTTCCTCCTGCCCGGTAGAGATCATTGTGGGCACGATGATGAGCTGGAGCTGAATGCATTTTGTGTACCAAGGAAATAACGGTGAAGTAGGGGGAAGGTTGTTAGTAAGCGCTTGAGTACAGTATATTTTGAACCAAAGGCTCACCGCACTACCCCAAACTCGACAAGACTCGGAAAGCGCCACCATCATATCGCTCTAAAGTGGCAGTCTCTACAACGGGGTGCAGCTGGACTCCATTCTATCTATCTTTCCACCCTGAAGACATGCATTCTTCATGCTCTCACTACTGCAGAATGCAGCGGGTGGGTTTATGAGCACTTGGATGAGCGTGTGACGGTCAGGTTCAGATCGCGGCGAATTCAAGTTGATAGAATGCCGGTCGTCGACGGTCGCTCCCGGCCACTACATTTGGGAATTTTAACCTCCGAATCCTCTCCTGGTACTTCAATCTGACAGGGCAAAACGTTGCGAGCTGCTCATATTCTTGCAGTAAGCATACGATAACATTCTCCTCGACGCCTTCTCGCCAGATTCTGCTCAGCAAGCTTTGTGCGGGAGGCAAGCGAGAGTCGCACAGGCCCTTGAATGGGCTTGGGCCAGCCAGCGGCAAGATGCGTTCGGAACTAAGCCGTCACGAATTCAAAAAATGGGCAAAATTGCATAGGGTCTACAGGCGAGTCTCATGACATGGATCACTATTCGAGGTGAACTAAATTTCCAGAATGTCAGGTACGATAGCCCACTCGTCCTTATTCCCCTCGTTGCATCCTATGGCAGCCATGAACTTCTCGAAGGTAAGCATGCCGTTATAGGTGTCAAGCTCAGCGCCTTCCTCAATTTCTTCATCTGCGACAGCCGATTGATACTTGTTGTCGGCTTGGTAGAAGAGCCTGCGAAGCGGCTCGACCCATTCGGTGATGAGAGGCTTGAAGTCAGCCTTGACCTGTTCAAACAGAGGCTTCATGCTGAGTTTACGGTTGCTGGCCACTATGGGTATCTTGTGAGTTGAATTGGCCTTCGAATTCTGGGTCCATGCGATAACAGAGCTATTGACAAGTATGTCTCGCTTTCCCTCTGTCAAGTCGTAGTGGATCATCGCCCAGAGGAGCACGTAGAAGAAGGATTCGAGGTCATGGCGGTACCAATGGGGTGTGTCATGGGCATCCTCGGCGAGGCGATCAACCGCCAAGAAGGGGGTGGACTCGGTTCTGTGGTGAGCGGCGGTAAGCATGTCGTTGGCGTCGTCGACAAACTTGGCCATGTCCCAGTCGTTCAGGATGCCTTGGACCTCCCCTGAATTGGGCAATTTCGCCACCATCATGTTGCGCTCGCTGATGTCACGATGCAAAGCCTTTCCTAACTTGAAAGCAAGGTAATGAACTAAGGGCATGTCAGCCTAGAGCGCGCCCTCAAATGGAAACAATTACTTACCCTGAACGCTGTCGATATACGCCTTCTTGAACTGTGCAAGCCCGCCAGCCTCCCAGAGCGGGTGGTAGAAGCTGGAGACAGTCCTACGTAGAACCCTGTTCTGGAAATTCGTGTCGTCGAGAGGCAGCTCGAGCTTAACCCAGGGCAAGTTCAGGTCTTCTGCGGAAGAGGTGACCGAGAAGATGAAATTAGGCAAGTGCTTGTGAGCCGCTTCTGACAGGCGACGCTTGATTTCCTTGACAATCTTCGTTTCAGCGTTGCGCTTTTCGATGGCCCAGCTGACCTTCAGGGCGTACAAATCCTCTCCTAAGGATCCATCTTTGAGCCGGAGGCGGACTTTGTAGACAGTGGTACCACGCCCAATAAGGTCATCCGGACGACGGAGCACCTCGTCAATACGAAGAACGACTGGAGCAGGATCGTTGGTGCCCGACTCTGCGTTCTCCGAGTCTTTCTCCTCTTTCCCATCTTGGGTCCCAGACCCGCCAGACTCGTACACCACGGAGGGGAATTCGAAGTGCGATCCAGCAATCTGTTTGACCGGTTGCGTGGGGCAATCTTCAGGCTCTTCTATGGCCTCCCCATCGGAGATAATAGTGGTGGACGGTAAGGCCCGGAGGTGGGGATCGAACCCTGCTTGCTGGTGATCGCAAATGTTCATGCCATGCAGGACCAAGGCAAGCTTCCAAGGCTCTTGCACGAAGTCGAAAGACGAGGCACGCAAGAAGTGGAATCGGTCCATGTAGCAAGCCGTGATCCTGAACTTGTCAATGGCCAGGCAAACGACGAAGTAGCGACTAGTCGCAGCCATAGCTTCCAGCCCGTAGGCTGCGATCTGCTGATACTTCTCGCTGAAGTCGGGATTGTCGGGGCGAACCTTGTTGGGTTTCTTACGGCTGTCTTCTTGCTTGTCCTCGTGCTTTCGCTTCTTCGAATTTCCTGAGGTACTCGGGCCCTCTGATTCCTCTTCAAGTTCTACAGTGGGGGGAGCCGCACTATCAGATTGGAATGGACGAGGCGGAGCGATGTGCTTGTGGGTGTTGGCGGACGTCTTCTGGCCGGAAGGGTTCTTGAACTCGAAGATGTACTTGACGGCACTCCATTCGGGAAGGGCAACGAGCTCCCAAAGGGAGAGCATGTCTGGCTTACGTTCGCGCCCTTCTTGAACGAGCTTCTTGTTTCCTTTGCAGTCCCAGATCGCAGGTGTGAGGGTGTCTTCTCCTTCTCCCAGCAACTGGTACACCTCTTTGAGTAAGTCCTTCGCGAATTCGAGGAACGGTGCATGGAGACGGCTCTCCGGGGTGGCTATCTTGTACTCCCCGATCCTTTCAGCAGTCATGAAGGCGTACTTGCCCTTTCGCAGAGCTTTGATGTCGTCTTTGGTTACGCCCAACACCTGGATGGCGAACTCCGTGAACTCGATGTTGGCATGTCGGTAGTCGCCGACCTCTTTCTTCATGTGCTTCTTAACAGCTTCCATGTCCATCTTGGGTGTATCTTCATCGTCGGTACGGGGGCGCCTCGTCGCCGTCGAAAATAACTTCTTGGTCGGTTTGCCAGGGGTGGTCTTGAAGACCTCTATAGTCCTTGGTAAGTTGCTGTGAAATTCCAAAGAGCGGATGAATCATACTGGGGTCCGCCATGTCAAGCAGGATCGACGTCCAAAACACGCGAAGATGGGGGAAGAGGGCAAGGTCCTAAAGAAGATCGTTCAGTGGCTCACCCACCTTTTCGGCGAGCCCCGCAACTTCGCGATTGCACCCCGCACCTTTTGCGTGCGATTCCCGCAACTTCAGTACGCAGTACTATGCACAAAGCACAGCACCAGAAAGGGCTTGACCTGCAGAAGGGAAGACATATATATTCGAAATGATACCATGACATCCGGGCTGATATGTATCACGGATGGACTGCATTCTCGCTCGATACCTTGCCTTCAGTTCAAGTTGCCTCCGAACTGGCGGCTTCTGAAGCCTCACTCGATCCCAGCGGAAGTATCAGAGTCCACAGGACCGACTCTTCAGCGATTCATGCTATTAGTTCATTAATCATTCAATTTTCAATGGTACCATTCAAATGTAGCATGAGCTTCCAGCGTTCGAAGCTGCAGGCATGGGCAAAGACCCATCCTGGTCTCTGTATAAGCTCTGGTGTAACTTCGATGGTAGAAACTCGTTCATAAGCTCGGGGCTAGGAACAAACTGCTATCCGCACTTCCCTCTTCGAAGACGCACTGTAATTTTCTCAAGNCCAGCANGCCNGNCNGTANNCNNANCANCNNNCNGCCCANNNNGANNNGTNCTGTGGCNTGNNNNCGCACACAGTTGTTCACCCCCAGGGTGTCAAATCAACCAGAAGTTGAATGTGGGAGATTGAGAGTGTAGTTCAATGTCTATTCTAACGCTTTTGCCTTGACAACAGAGTAGGACATCTCTAAATCCTTCAAAAAGCGGAGATGTGCTTGCAGATGCCACGCCTGATGGGGTGATCATTGGAGAAGATGGTTCTCCTGCGGGCATCCTGGCAACCATGGGGCGAGGATAACGGTCAAAGAACACTTGGATGAGTATATTGTATCGCATTTACTACCCCCCCTGAGTTGGAAACACCCCTCTGATCCAGGGAGCGAAGAAACATAGCACTCATGCCTGCAGTGATGGTGCTCACACTAGGGAAAGATGGTCATGCCCAGATCTCCCTATCAACCATGGAAGGAAGAAAACATTACCAAGGCATTCTCCAAGGTTCCCTCGTAGTGTTCAGGCTGTTTAACGGAGTTGGAATCTACCTTGTATACCAGGGGGGTGTATATGTGTGTGGTGAGGGTGCATTGATGCCAGTGCTGATGGGCAGCTTTCCGAAGGATTCATCTGAATTACATAGGGGCTATAAGGCTACTGAGAGTGTACACTAAAGATATTACTGCGAGGTTACTAATAGTCTCTGGATGCGATGCCCCAAGCTTCTACCGATCTATAACCAAGCTTCTACCGATCTATAAGGCTGTAAATATAAAACCCTCCGAAGACCTCGTCAGTCCTCTTGTTGTTGAGCCAGTCCATAAATGACCTGGTGGTTCTAAGGTGAGAGGACGAAGACTTAGAAGAGAGTGGGTACTGGGAGGAGAGAAAGCGGAGGGCGTCGTCCGCAGTCCAGCTGTTCTGTTGAGTGAGACGAGTTATGAGCCGGTGAATCTTCGAGCGGCAAGTCCACTCGCTCTTTATTGCGCTGGAGTCCTGTTTCCATCTCGCACCCCAATAGGACTCGAGCTCGAGTAACGAGAAGCGGTGGCAAGAGCCGACCGCATACTCCTTCCATATGTCTTCCAATGAAGGAAGCCTACACCATTCGAAATTTGGGTACCAGTCGAGCACCTTCCCATAGCATTTCCACTCGAAGATGTGGTACCTGAGCTTCTCCTCGGAAAACCTCGCCTCCAAATCAGAAATCTTCTGCATCTGACGAGCGCGGACATCCAGAGCGTCGCTCAGAGGGAATGTCTCCGAGGAGTAGATGGACCCCGCACCGCTCACAATGGCATGCGGAGCGGAGGGTTCGGTGGTAGTCGCAGATGGGGTAGGTGGGCTTGAAAAGGGACTAATGGATGGCGAGGTGAGTTGGGGAATGGATGGTGCTGCAGGTAAGACCGTAGTCAGTTGTGAAGAGCGAGCTCTGTTGGCGAACGGAATGGAGAAGGCCTTCGCAGGTGAGGGAAACCTTGAAAGATGTCCGAGTCAGTGCTCGACCCTATAAGCGAATGGAATACAGGGAATGCGCACCTTCGATGGTCTGGGACGCCGCCTTTCTCTTGTTTGAAGTCCCAGCACCGTTCTGACCACTGGCAATTGAATGCAAGATTTCCGAAAGGTATCACAAAAAAAACTGGATTGCACATATGGATGGTATGCAGGGTAAATGGTGAATATCGTTCATTTTTTGAGCATATACGCGCCAAATATTGGACGAAATCACATATATCAGCATTTCCGTATGCGAAGATGGGAGGGAAATGGCATACGACCGCAGAAATGCAGCGGATATGCGAAGTTGACCAAAAATGGGTCACATTGGCATAGGGGGTCACAATGTAGTCCGGACATTCATATTCGAGTCACACTGTGTATGAGTTCACCCACTGGGAGCTGTGGGCGCCTCAAGCCTGTCCCCAGTCCGAGTCCAAGTCCGTTGGGCGGGTGTTCGGCATTCGCCGATCCCGACGTGACGTCACGCGGCGGGAACTGCCGAGGACGCGCATTCATCCACTTCCGACCCGAACTCGTACCTAAGGCGCGCAAAAGTTGTATCGCTCCCACTCTGTACCCAAAAAGTTGTCAGGTTATTCTCACACGGTCTACAATCCGTGCCCCCCTTTCACGAAGTACCCACCCCCCGTCCTGGCTGACCACGATACACCATATTGACAGGCACGTCAACATCGCATACCATATTGATATGCACATCACCATCGCATACCATTATGGCCGCTCAGCCATCATACCCTCACCATAATGTGATGAGTACGGACTCCTCTGCCATTGCGGTATGTCTCCTAACATCCCATTGCATTGTGATAGGTACATGGCCGCGACCATCCCATTATTGTATGGGTCTGCCTCATCGCACCACTCATGGTATGCCAAGGTAGCGACCCAGGGTTTTTACTGATGGCTGACTCTATATCTCTCACTTGGCGATGCACCCTCGCGTAGGGGACAACTTGGGCAGGCCTAGTTCTACATAGCGAAGATAAGCGCTCTTATTTCGCTGTAGCGAGATGGCGCTAACAATTCTTCCTTATTCGATTCCATGGCACAGAGACGCCTTGCGTCGCTGCTCTTGACCTCTCCAATCTATTCCTGCCCTATTCTCTCTAGCGAATTGGAACGATGGTGACTGTGTTGTCAGCCTCGAGAGGCGCGAGATTAGGGTAAGTTTCGCGTTCGCGATGAGGCGTACGGTAGTTTTGATTCATCTTTGTCCAGAGGCCTCGAATTTTGCACTCGCGAGATCTGTGGTACATCGTGGGCAGCAGAATCGAGGGACTTTGAGGCGCCGGGTACCTATGGCGTGTGATTGTAACATTTAATATACCACCCCACCTTTTCGGTTTCCGCCCCTCATTTGAGTGTATATTCCTCTGATTGACCCCCTTCTCGGAATTGGGGGTACTTCGCGTGAATCCCCCAACTTTGGCCGCGAGCACCCCACACCGCGAAAGTCAGGGTGCGACGACCACCACCACTCTTCCCTGACCGCACAACTTTCGAATTACTATCTCCAGGGACTTGATACAATAGATTAGATTAGATTGCTAGCAAGTAGCCAAGTGAACTGCGAATAAGCCTGAGGTCATTGCCAGGGGCAATGAATCAGTGCGCTCTAGACTTAGCATCGGAACGGGAAGATACCCGTTCTTGCGATCCTTTAGAGACACGGAGGGTGATATCCTCGTGTAATGGCATTGACATCGAGGACTAGGGTACCAGCAAACTGCGAACTTGCCTTAGGTCAAAATGCATGGCACTTCTGGCCGTGGCCACGCCATATCATTGCTCAGTATTACACTAGTACCGTCGCGTCGGCAACGCGTCCAACCCTGCCATGTCAACGATGTCAACTGTAAGGCACTGATTCAACACTGGTTAGATAGAGATAATGCCAATCACAGAGATATGAGCATCAAGAACCCAGACCACTCTCTGAGCGAATTGACAATTGACTATGTATCTATTCGCAAGCGATCGAGTCGTAGTAATCTAAATTATTTAATCAATTGAAACCCCGTCTACCAAGCACCACGGAAATATAGTGGGACGAAAGTTGTGCGGCCTGGGAGTTGTGGTGGTCGTCGCACCCTGACTTTCGCGGTGTGGGGTGCTCGCGGCCAAAGTTGGGGGATTCACGCGAAGTACCCCCAATTCCGAGAAGTAGTGATCGACAAAGGGTAGTGACAACCCCCAGGGTAGGGGGGTAAGGGTAGGGGAGGGTAGGGGTAGGGGGTAGTCTGCGGTAACCCCCGAACAACCCCCCACCTATCTGGGGGTTTACGAAGTGCAAAACAAGTGCCAAATGCCAGCAAAATGTTCTTGCAGAGCACTCAAAGAGTCAAAGATGCTACATGCCAATCATTATACAGTCACAAATATGGTGTTAAGAAAGCCCAGACAGAGAATCAGGGCCACATGAGGGTAAACCCTCCTCCAAAACCCTGGGGTTGTTAACCCCCCAACTACCCTCTACCCCCCCAGGAGGGTAGGGGGTAGGAGGGGGTAGGGGTAAAGGGTAGTGGCCCGCACCCCAGGGGTTAACCCTTGTCGATCACTAGTAGAGGACTGCTATATACCTACTTTATGTCCTCCGGTACTCCTGGATGGCTCGGTGCGCTCCAATTGACTGGTAAAGGATCCCCTCAATTGGCGGGCAACTGAGGGTTGGCTATCGCACCACAGAGGTGCTCTCTCCCCGAAATTCAGACGCAAAGGAGGAGAGGCCAGTCCAGCTCGCACTTTTTGGTGTACTCTTAGTTAAATAGAACGCCTACAGGCCCGTACTCGTAGGAAGAAAGGTAGGTATCTTTGGCCTATGCCGCCTCTGCCATCGCTCGGAACGTTCCCGTCATACAATCATTCAGGGTCGTCAACTGATCATCAACGTGCCCGATCTGAATCGTTGCGACCTCTTGCAGCGCAGCCTGCTGATGCGGCATGCTGCCGTCTACCCACAAAAATTCGCGAATATAATGCATTTTACATGTCTGCACGGACCTAACTATTTCGAGAAGGGCAATAGAGAGTTGTAGAGTGCCCGCTCGACAACTAAGGGGCTCGCGAGCCT
>JANDKE010000173.1:14553-34265 GCA_027627275.1 Coprinellus aureogranulatus | reverse complement strand
CCATGATTACAACTACGAAGACGACTCGGATTACCCGTGGTACACCCGGAGAGAGGAGGAGCCCGTTGCCGAAGAGGAAGAGGGTGTTGTCGTAGAAGAGGAGGACTATGCGACGGAGGAGGAGAACGACGATGAGGACGAGCAGCCGAGGAGGCGGACGGAGGACGATGCTGGGCATGGGGTGCCGACATGCACTGAGGCGTTGAAGAGGAGGTGGCAGGCTTTGTCGTTGAGCATTCGGTTTGGCGTGTTCAGGGCGGAACGGAGGATCAAGAAACGCGTTCAGTCTCTCATCTAGATCTCTCATCCCCCATCGCATCCCGTTCCCCGTTCCCCTCTCGCATTGCACGCATCATCATCATCATCAGCTCATGTTACGATTCACGACGACAACGACAACGACACGACCTACGACAGACATGTTTATGTTTATTCGCCTCGCATGCATAACAGCAACAACAACAATCGCAACATGTATTTCTACCAGCACCACCAACCAGCATCGGCATCGCATGGATCCTCGTTTGTCTTTATTCGCTTCGCTTCCCCCTCGCATCTGTCTACACACAACACCCATTCCCCACATTCCCCGCATTCACGAACACTCCTATGCATCTCCATCTCCATCTACTTGACGAACCCTCGCAAGAACTCAAAAGGGGACATGTATACTTGGTCCTCTTTATGTATTGGCTTACTATTCCAAGTTCCACCCTCCCCTTCCCCTTCCCCCCCTTCTTCCCTCTCACCCCCTTCTTCGCTCTTCGCTTTCCCTTCGCACTTTACACCCTATATCACCCATCCCTCTTACCTGCTTTATCCATCCATTCAAACATTCATCGCGCTATCCCCCCATCGCACTTAGTTACACGGATTCATCTACACGCAATTTATAACGGAACCACCACATCTATACCCTCATACTTACATGCCACTCTACGCCTCACTACATACAACGCATTTTGTTACGAAGACAATCGAAAACGCATACTTACTACCTCCCCCTACTCTTCGGTGTGATCTCAGAGTCGCTTGAGTCCTGCTGTGAACTCTGAGAACCTGAGGCTGAGGTAGAGAGAATTCGAAGCGTCCTTGAACGTCCGACTCGGACTCCTTCCCTCTTCTAAGCCTCCCTGCTATTCCTGAACGTGCGATTCTGCGAATGAGACGATACCAAGTAAAGTACGCACGCAGCGCACTGCCTCACGGGTACACGCTTGAATTGGCTTCCTCCATGCATCAAACTCGAGCGTGCAGTTAGATTAGACTGGGTTGCGCAGTGGCAATAGAGGTTGACAGTTCCTTGGGGTTCGATGCCAAGTCCATACGTTGCCAGTGACACTCTCGCATCGAGGGCATGTTCATTGTATTCATTCTTGAGTCGGCTGAAATGAATACCGTTGAGAAAGACGCGATTTTCGTTCACTCCGCGTGAAGGGATTCCTTGGGGTTCGCTCTTTCGTTGTGAGTACGAGAGCGAATTGAATTGAAAGATTTTTGCTCTACTCCGATTGGAGGGGGATGCCACTGCGGGATGAGGACGAGCCCGGCAAGTGGGGCGTTTCTTGTATTCAAATTTAGGTGGGTTCAAATGAATGGGAGGGCGAGCTGAAGGATACGATTTTACTTTACTCCGAATGAAGTGAACGCGGAGCGAGGTCGATTTACTAAAATTCCTTGGGGTTGACCAAGTCCACCCTCGTTCGCTCGTTGTAGTCGTATCGAGGGCCTCTATTCAATTCTCCAAATGAACATGAACAATCCTTCGAGGGAGTTCGAATTACTAGGCATTTTACTTTACTCCATGGTCTAGCGAATTCAAGGTGCGATGTGCGAAGAGGTGCGAGGCGTCGCACCTCCCGCCGCGTCCTCAACCAACAGAATCTGGATGGGTGCATTTGGGCACGGGGGTTAAAGTACTTAAGCGAGCTGAAGCGAGCCATACGGGATGTGAAGGGCGGGGAGACGCGCTCGGCTAAGGGTGGTATCCCCCTGTAGGCAAGATAATACTGTTTATCGGATTATCGTCAACGCGCCTCCTCCTGGGTCTCTGGCATCGCGTTTCGGATACACGTTCCTTGAGCTCTCTATGATTCACCAACCAGTCCAGAAGGGTACCCCAACTCTAGAAGTTTTGCACAGAAATCACCAAGCAAGCAAGCACGCTGCCAGTCGTTAGCCTCTTGGGGTACGAGACTCAAGGGGAAGGGGGATGGTCGCCTGACCACCCTTTTCCCCTTATGATACTCAACGCATCGCGCGCTTCTTGGACACCGTCCCAGTGGCTTGGCTTGGCTTCAAAATCTCTTCCTGTTTTGAACTGAACTGCGTTAACTCTACTCAGGTTATAGAGGGGAAATGGGAGAGTGGTTCCAATTCTGTGAAGAGTTACGAAGAGCGAAGGTAGAGGGAGAAGGGAGAAGGCAATCTAATCTTATCGCCGGGTTTGTGGCGCGGCTGGCTGGATGCCGCGAAGGTACGCGGGAAACCCCGCACCCTCGGCACATCTCCTTTAATTTATTTCAATTTTACGCTTTTACTTTTCGACGTCGACGTGCGATCCTATCTCTCTTGCTCCCATCCTCCTAGCGCAGCTGAGCCACGAAACCCGAGTCGGGGTGAAGATGAAGATGGATGGAGGCGAAAATGTAGGGCAAGGGGATGAAGATAGGCCAGCTGGCAGCGGGCGGGCCCGAGGGGGAAGAGAAGCTCAGGAAATCGCATGTGCGGAGAAGGAGAAGGAGAGATACCACCCGTTCTCAAGAAGGATGCTCTTGGTTGGTCCAAGTTGGCTGTGATGATGGTGAGGGAGGGAAGGCTATGCGCAACGCGCTCAGGTGATCAGGAATATTCCATTGAACTGGTATCATCATCATCATTAGAGACGTAGCCAAGTCAGTCGAGCAGTCAGTCAGAGTGTATTACTCTGAGCTGAGTGTATCCGAGGGGTTGGCTATGACCGGACTCCTTTCTCCTGAACTCTCCTGTTCAGGAATACTTGCCTCTTAGTGCGTCGCGTAACCCCTCTCGTTGCCTCGCCCCACGTTAACCATCGTCCAATCGCGACAGATCATGTACCTAAGTTCTTAGGACAATAGCACCTGAAGCCTCTCCTCCTATCCAGTCGACGTGGCACGTCGGATGCACGAGCACCTGACACTCTCGCAGCGTCCGACGCGCTCGCGCGCCTTGACATGGGTGCAGTTCGGTCACCAACTCAAAACACGGAATGAAGGATTCCGAGAGGCGCGTGCATAGTCATACATCTTGTGAAGGGAAAAGAAGTAAGGCAAGGAAGGATTAGAAGAGAAGGAGAAGATTTACTTACTATGTATGGCCTTTACAGAGCGTCGGCGCACTTTGTTGAGCGTTCTGTGACATCGTCATTGTGCGTCAAGTCTAGGCCGAGGGGAGCGTATGCATCCTATCCGGGTGCGTACGCTGCGTGCGGCTCAACGGCCACTAGTGACCACTACACGTTCCATCGACAATCGATGGTTTCAAGGTAAGCAAGCTTCCTTTTCATTTCCGTTAATTCGCAGCCACCGTCTAAGCGAGGTTCAGGGTGTCTTGGTCTTGTGAGCGGCTTGGGTTGCGGGTTTCTTTGCAGACAGGCAACGTCGTAGGCGAGCCGATGACCTCTGTGCGTTTACTTTCCCCCAAAGAATTTCGCTAAGAGACGCGGAAGCAAACTCGTTGAGGGGGTACCACGAGGTACGATGTTCCTGGAATCGTCACGACGAAATTTCAGTTCGCATAAGCGATTTGCGTTTCCCCTTCTGGTGCGTTCGCCCGGTCGTCTCGAGAGTCGACCCGGGAATAAGATGCGTGTTTACAAAACGTTAACCCTACTCCCTACTTCATTTGCACCCGCTAACACTCCTCTGGATTGTCACAGAACTCTGAACCTCATAGGACAAGGCGAGGCAAACCAGAGTGTTAGAAGGAGAAGTGGCGAGCCTGGATATCGATTTTGCGTCGATCCGGGCATAAATCAGACTCAATGGGCATCAAGGCGAGGAGTATCACAGAACTTGCGAAGGCCCTCTATTTTCTGTGGCTAGTTGTTATGGCCGGCATCGGACAGGTAGTCAGACAAACACAAGTAAGCCACCAGTCCGTAGTGTAAGTGGCTTGAGTCTCGACCCTACGAATCGAACCCTAGTGAAGTTCCCCATCCCCGACCCGGTGTTGAGGAAGAGTCGGAAGAGTCGGTGGGTAAGGGTTATACAAGATAACGAGGGATTCTTTGAAGTCGTTAGGGCAGAGATAACCAGAGATTACACGCGCGACATGTGTGTTACGAAAGAGGGAAGGCGCCTAAGTGCAACGTGTAGATGCGCCGTCCCTCTGGTGCTCTTAATAGGGTGAGTTCTATCAAAGCGTGCTCCTCATTAACTGCATCGTGCATTCATGTCTTTCTATATTCTAGCACAGCTACTCACGCTACTCATGTTTTCAATGTCGAGAGAGATATCAGAAAGTGGTCTGATTGATGTGTTCCTTATCATATCTTTGTAGGACTCTCTGTTCCAGAGGCGCGGATATCCCCTTCGTTTGTGCCGCGAGGCTGAACGCTGCTGGGGATGGCAAGGGCACTTGGCTTGCTTGGGACTTCATGATCTCAGGCGTGACTGGATTGCTCTATTCATCCAAACTGTTACGACATCCTACGGCACACGCTCTCCGAACTGCAATGCTCCTTGGCCTCCTGACGTCTTTGCCCTTTTCCATCGAGGGATGTACTCCGAGTCCTATTATAGCCCACTTTGGATGGCTAGCGAGACCCCAACTTCTGGTGCATTCCATTTTGAAGCGGCCGTGAGCGCTTAAGGTTGCGATCGCAGCGGGCACGACGCACCCAAAGGGAGAAGTCTTGCCTCGCGCCACGCATCGAGGATACTCGGAAAGCGCAGTACTGAATAGATACCAACCCAGCAGTTTGTCTATATATCAGAAGCAGTCCATTCATGGGTAATTCAGTAGGTCGTCCTAGGAATGAGGCTACCTTGGAATGTTCCACTCTCTCTGAGTACCTTGGGGAGGTGCGACGGGAAGGATGACCTGCCGCAAAGCGCATGTTGATAGAGTACAGTTTGTAAATGAAGGACCACTTGAAATGGCCTATATTTAATTGAAGTTCCCTCCGCCCGCACAACTCCTCGGAACTGCCGATTGGGCTTGGCAGATTGATAAGCGAAGCGACAATCGCAATAATAGGCGCCCATTGTGGGAGATGCTGTGAGCGTCGCGGGTTTTGCGATGCTGTAGACTTGGTACTGGACTAAGTTCTGCAATAAGACCACTCGAACATCCCTGAAAGTCGGGTCCATGGTGAAAGTGGTGGACGCCCGAGTCTATCGTGCTATCAATCGGCTGAACAGGGAGGTTAGCTTGTTCGGACGAAAGGAAAGCGGACAATCAAGGGTCCATTCCATCTTGGAATTCATTTCGACCATCTTAGTGTCGTTCGACATGGTTCGGTAGGCTCGAGCTGTACACCTTCCACATACAGTAGGTCACCTGAGGCGTTGAACACGGAACGTGGACACACGACCTCTACACAATCGATGCAGCACGTACGATTGAGTCAGAAATCGGAAGTGCTCACAAATCCGAGCTCGTGCCCGGCGGCTCACCTTCCGAAGTTCTCGAAATGCCTCTCCCGTGTCTCGTGCATCCGAAGCTACCCATTCCATCGCCTTATCCTGTGCAAGGCTAACGAATACGGCCTTGGAGAAGCTTTCCAGTACCGAGTCCCAGGTTACGGCGTATCGAGCGACGTTGTGGAGAAGGAACCATCGGGGGCCGACGCCCAGGCTCTCGAGAGAAGCTCCGAGTGAGTTTAAGGACGTCCGGATGGATAGATGGCTAGATCCATGGACGAAATAGACTAGGATATGAGATAAGATAATCTTGTCGAGGTACCATGACCTCAGTACGTTTGACGCCGATCCCGACAATAGAGGTGACGGTCAAGATCAATCAGTGCGGGGTAATAGATGCATTGATCCAGGGCTCAATACACTCAAGTTCAGTCTTGGCGGGAGTAGTGAGCCTCGAGGCGTTGCTTGCAGTGCAATAAATAGATCGAAAGCGGGAGAGCTTGCGCGGGCTTGGCGTCGCATCGAATTAGACGTGCCCAATCGATATTTATCCGATCCTTTCTCTCCGAGCCAGTTGTTGCTCCTTCACGATAGTCACAAAAGCAATCCAAGTGTGGCAAGTGAACACTCGATCTATGTTCGGCTCGAAGGGCTACACGCTGTGATACCCTTGAATGCATATGAACCGCTCGATTCACTCAACCTCGTGATCCTCCTTCTACTTCTCTGTTTATCTTGTGGCATTCTGGTCGAACCTGAGTCCGAGGAATCGACGCCTCGCTTTGATGCGCGTGCCCCACGGTTCATGCGCTCACTTAAATGGCAGGTTTTGGGGTACGCAGAGGAGCGTGTCGATTCCAATCAGGGTCCGCACACAACCTCCGGGTCAGTTCCCCGAGCACGAGTGCGTACAAAGAGAGCTTGTAAGGCACATGTCAGGCTATGTCGCCCTAACTCACGCTCAGAGTGAACATCGTGAGGCGGGTACTTAGCCGGCATTTGACCTCAGAGCGCGATTTGAATTGCCGGCTCCCACCAACTGGAAAGAAATGAAGGAAAACGTTCAGCATGTAATTTAGCTGGTGGGTAGCGCTCTGAACCGACTGTCAGATACAGGTAGCAGGGTGATGAAGAATTGACAGGAGGCTGATTCGCTTTGGCCGGTTTCATCTCTCCGAGGAAAAACAGGCAGATAGGCGTTCCACAGTTCCTGTGCGCGATAGGTTCGTGGCGGTCGATAGAACAATTAGAACCCTCAAGAAGTAGATCTGCTTCAGAGTGTACACAGCGAGACGAACGCGCCTACCACAACTTGAACCAGGTGGGTATGTAGGCGAATCCACATCGTTTTTGTCACGTACAATTACATTGGATGTGACCCACTTGCAGACCAGGCCTAATTTACAAAAGAAAGACAATAAGTAACGGTACACACAAACATTGACTGCTCACCCAGAGGCGATCCCATTCCAAACGGGCGCACACACCTTGCATCCGAACAGCGGCTCAACGCATAAACACAAGAGAAGGATCGAATCGAGCACTCGGCCTCATATCCGCTTCATACGCACTTGCCATTCCCGCAGAGCTCTCCCGCAGATATGCACCTACGAAGTAGCGATCCCAATGATGGGCCGCTGCTCCGTGCATCATGGCCGCTCGTCTATTTCACCTTGCCTGTGGCTTGAGTGACCGGATGTGCGACGAAGCCACCTCTCCGTCCTCAAGGCCGGGATCGAAGCGGGGTTGGGGTGACGATGTGCACGTTGAATTCAAATTGCCGGAGATCAAGGTGGCGGGCGTAGAGTGGGTGCTTCAAACCGCGAAGTGGGTACCTTCGCCTTCACCTTATCAAACTGTTACTACACCTTAGTAGATGGTGGATCCATTTTGAACTGGCCGCTTGTCAGGGATGATCTGTGATAGCCAAAGATGTAATTCAAAGTCGGATTATACGTACAAACGCCCTAACGGTTTGGCCAGCTACGCACGTCGATATGGGCATCTTGTGCTGTTTCATATGATATGCTCACATTCAACGCCCCAATTCGCCCGGGGCACCGCACATCTGAGGATTCCATAGGTTCGGAATGCGGGCGTCCGCGAAACGACCCGGCTCACCAAGTTAATTCGCAAATTCTAGAAATCATGGGTGAGCGCAAGCTGCAAGCATTCCAACTCGAATCGGAATCGACTCACTTCCAGCCGTGCGCCAACTGCTTCCAACAGAACGTGTATTTCCACCAGTCCGCTGCGATGATGTAACAAACCTGCCAACCACTCGAAGGATGGAAGGAACTTGCCAAGGTTCGCCCCACTGAGGTTCACTTCGCTCAGTGGCGGCCTGCCCCTTGCCCAGGCAGGGAGACTTTGAATCAAGTATGATGCAATACCAGCGAAAATATGAACGAAGTGGGTACAGACGCAAATGCGGCTATCCATGGGATTCGAACCAGGACGCAGCCATCGGAAGGCACATTCAGTAGCTACGGCAACGCTCCGAGCCACGATGGTATGACATGCGTGCCTGGGTAGAGGCATCGAGTGGAGACTCCTCGCAGTTTATATTGCGATTATGACAGGAACAAGCTGTCTCGAGCGAATAGAAAAGTGGAGAGACGACAATCGCAGCCGGAAAAGGGAAAGCCAGGCAAGCTCGAAGAGGCAGCTCAAAGCAATGATGTCACAGGTTGAGTAGAGGCGGATGACGTCCTCCTGCTCGATGTAGGCTGAATGAAGCATCGCAAACCGTCTTGTGTAGTTCTGCATTGAGAATCGGGTANGCTCGGTACTGATGCAAGTNATGAGCGAGGCGAATGAACCAAACGCACCAGGAGNGCGGACTCATTTCTCACCTCCCCGAGCGGCTCCAGGCGATTCTTCTCGNGACAACTCACTCCTGATTCTATCTACGAATGATCTGTCTTTTCAACGCGGTGAGAAAAGCTTTAGCCCGTANGGCGCAAAGTACTCACNTCGGCGAAACCCCGTCACGATATCGCGTAAGACGCGCTGAGCAACCATGGGCATGAATGAGTCCACTCCCCTGGGNGAAGAGGAAAACGATACAGANCGAGTCGATACCGAAATGGACGCTCGGAGGGCTGCAGCGCAGCACTCTTCGAAGTGACCCNGAAGACCGCAAGGTATNTTGTNCACTGCTAACCCGCACCCGATGNCAATCGGTNGCAAGGTTATGGCAAGCTGTAAGANCTCGGATGCACACCACGCCGCAGCGGGTTCTCCCGCACCACCCANCGCCGGGAGGAAGGGGCAGTGGCTCCNGATCGTTCCTTTGAGGGGGANGTTACAGAATTNAGGACGACCGATGAAACTGTCCGACTAATACAGTGGTTTGCCCCAGTTCGCAGTTCTGCCTTCATGCAATTGGGTACNGTGACCGACCAGTTCAATAACTGCCACATCGGCGCTTCANAACCGAGAACAGCATAGATAAGAGTGCAAAGCGATAAGCTTGGATCATGGCGAGTCCAAAAGTCCATGGCATGCGGATTTCAAGAGAAAGGCAACCGCAGTCGACCAGAGCTGGTCAAANGATGAAAAAGTGTTCCAGTGCTTTGTCAGGTTGAGTCTCGGTCTCGCCTCGAACTTCCACGGATTTGTCTTGCTCTTCCTGGTTCCTGCCCGGTGAGAATCGACAGGAGATGAGGCAGNATCGAGTCCTGGAGAGGGGACATTGGGTCAGATATCACCCAGAAGGTCCGGCGAGAGGTTGGAAGATGAGAGTCGAGTGTAAAACCGCGCCAGCGTATCGGGCCGGCTTCAGTTCGGTTGCCGGCGAACCGGCCCTGCTTCGAGCCTTCCACTGACCGTGACGTCATGCTCATGTCCACGCGAGGCTAAGCGCCCGGCGCAGTGACGGTCCATGTAGAGAGAAGAGGCCCCGATATGGCTCTGTGGTCCTAAGAAAACGGTAGGCGACGCCCTAAAGCAATCAAAATTACAAGTCCAACCCGACAAACCGCTTGAATGGCGGTACTCATTCCAAACGGAAGGTTTGCACCTGTTGTACGGCCTATCTCCTCCACTTACGCGCGATCAGCCGCCACGATATGAGGCATTTCGGAGAGGAGGAACCCCGCACTACGGAGGCTCTCGGGAATACTGTGCCTTCGCATCCCTTCATTCAGTAATCATGTGCTACGTTCGTGGCCATGATTTACCAGTTCCATTTGTAGGGTGGCCCACAGCGACTGAACTGGTTTGAGTTTGCAAAGATGTACGACCGAATTAGCATGCTTAGGGTACAGGCTCGGCGCGTAGCTGGGTCCATGGCTAGGGGTTAGAGAAGCCTAAACTCAATACGATTCCATTGAACTGAGGATGAATCCAGGATGAGGATGCTCCGGATACGCGCTATCGATTCGGATAGTGCGATTAGCAACAATCTCGTGGTGTATTCCTCACACACGAGACATGGCCGACCATATGCGCTTCTCAAACAGTACTCGAGAACGAGTAGTTCCGGCACCTTAAACAGCTAATCGATGAAGAGATAAAGAACAAAAGTCCTATTATGCGCCAAGTCGAGAGCATGAGGGATTCGAAGCGCTTCAGAAAGATTATAACTGTAAAAGGAATCAAAACCTCTACCGCTTTGAGTACATCNGCCTGGAGCGTAATTCGCCCTATGTGAATCATTCGCGGAAGTGCAGGAGAAACCAGTAGGCTTCTGCGGTTTAGCTAACCTTCAGGATCAACATCCGGCTTAATCGATTGAAGTCAAGAGCCGAGCCTCGACAAGTCGCTGGCCTCGAGACTAACCTTATCTTCGGACATNGCTGGCTCACAAGACATCGATGACCCTTCCCATATCTCACCAGCATTTGAGTAGATCAGCAGCCGAAAGTAACATCGCTTCGAGCTACCAATACTTTTCGAGGAAACGCCGACCATACGCCGTATCCAGGATCCAATCTCGTCGCGCCCTTGAATCGTGCCTGATTATAGATCNAATTGATCCTCTTGATAACTGCTCGACGTCTATTTCTCCACAGATCGCGAACGCGACTTATGATAGACGCCGCGAAGGACCGAGGAGCCAATGTTGAGCAGGGTGAAGGCCACGCTGCGCTTGCGAGGTTAACCCGGCAACCGAAACTCTCGTCCNGAGGATACACGAGAAGGCGCCCTACGTGGCGGGTTGTGGACGTCTGATTCNAGTCTGCCCAAGAGTCGATAGCAAGTCAAACCGCACCGCTTTGGCCCCAAACGGGAATCTNCCGAACCCAAGGAACGCGCAGTGGGTGGTCCCTGGGCAACCTACTCTAAGCGTCAATCGGAAGGTGACGCAGTAAACTGTAGTCTGTTACGCCGGAGGGGGGTGATATTTTTTTGGTGGTTTGCCCCACTGGTTCACCAAAAGGATCGAGGGACGCCCGGTTCGAGTGTTTTGGACTCGCGAGGAGAAAGTANTCCACCCACAGCGAGAGCCATGGCCAACGCTCCATATAGGAACTCATAGNTTTGAAACACGANCAGCGCATGGAGTGCCACAGGGGGACGGTTCATAAAGTGGACATTCGGTAGGNTGCCAAGGGTATGATAGGAAAGCAGAAACGNTATAAGAGGAAGGTCCCTGGGCCTGTCGAGCCGACAGAAAAAAGACGGATGCCGGAGGGTGCAGTTCGNTCTCCTGGCAGAAAAGACCCAAAGCAGGTGGGTGCACAGGTGTTGCAACGTTGACGGGCTGAGAGCGCCCAAGGGTACCATGGAAGTGGGGGGACTGTCCTTCGCCCTACCATAACGGGTAGAACTCGCGACAGTCCGTGTTTTGAGGACTAGGGCCGCTACACCACACCGGAGACACTTGCCTTCGCGACCATACGTCGGAAGAGTGCAAGCGCCGGAAAAGACATTATGGTCAGGCCCTGGACGCTCTGTACCTTTGTCACTCCCCATCCCCGTATTCCATGACACGGGGCGAGGGAAATTTAAAGAAAAAAGAAAGAGATGATCTAAAAGTGTTCGAGCCAGAACACTCATTAACGGGACGGTGAGCTGGCGAAGTGACGCGCGATGGGCATAAGTAAACTCACCGTATCTCTGGGTCTAGTTTGCTACCATATCTCGAGTGTTTCAAGTTGAGGGGCCGACGCTGTAGGTTTTGCTAGCACTACTTGAACCGGGAAGGGATCCAGGGTATCTGGTAGCTTCAAGCTGAGCTCAGGGTGCAATACGACACGAGTACGCCAGCTCCTCGACCAGATTGGGATGGTGGCCCTGGCCACAATGCCTCCTTCCATGAGACTACCTGTCCGCTTGCGACGCAACCACCATCTCCACAAAGAATCGCCACGAAAGATGCCTTGAATTGGAGAAGTTTGCCTTAAAGTTGCATTCGCCGGGACCTCCGATTGATGCAGATATAGAAATGCTCGAACCACGTTCAAGGGTATCGGCAGCCCAATTCTTGTCCGCGGTAAGGTCCCTATCTTCGCGAGGTCCACAGCAGTAGGGCTATGTACGAACGTCACGCATTCGGCAACCGGCTTTACCGCGCTGCACTCCGGTAACATAAGACAAGCCGGTGAGGAACGACCCGCCGGTCCTTTGTGATTAGATATGTGATTGAAGCGAGAGAAAGCTGGAGAAAGACCCCAAGTCCCGGCTCTCAACATCGTGGTTTCAGCATGNTGCCATGGAGGATTGCAGGGTCCCGCTTTTTCAGGGACATAAAGAGATATGCGCAAACTTCTGCTTCCGTGCCGAGTTGAAGGTGCCAAAGTGACGCTGATTAGACCCTATCCTGCCATCCGGTATTCATTTCGCTTCAGTCCACGGGAGTTGCGGAACTTAAGCGCGACACGCTTGTTGGGGAGAACANTNTGGTGCTGAACTGGGTAGGGACTGCAGGCGTAGACATCGTGCAAATTGGCGGTAATCGAGAATTGGCGGGGGAGCTTCTCCAGAGAAAGAAAGGAACATTGAAGCCCAAAGACCAGCCTNTCCCCCAAATCACGAAGCCTTTGACTNCAAAGCGGTTGAATAGGACCGATGTGCCGAGGAT
The DNA here is from genome assembly GCA_027627275.1 of Coprinellus aureogranulatus. Taxonomy (NCBI): domain Eukaryota; kingdom Fungi; phylum Basidiomycota; class Agaricomycetes; order Agaricales; family Psathyrellaceae; genus Coprinellus; species Coprinellus aureogranulatus. The sequence continues at coordinate 21,629 of JANDKE010000173.1, read as the reverse complement.
CCAAGTCGGCGTCTAACAACGCGAGGCAACTGGGAGGCTGGAGCATGAATGGGAGTGCCGATGNATGGCTAGACCAAGCTCGACGTCGACCCCAGAAAGGCAGGCAGAGACTAGTAGAGTGGTCCATGTNGTCGTTTCGCGGTACGAAAGCCGAGCTCTTCCCTTCTCCCANTCCCGCATNCGGCATGCTAAGCGGGTATGTTGCATAACCCTGTGCCCAGATAACAAGTCNAGCAGCACGAGGTGTTCGATTCTGTGCAGGGNGTTGGTCAGAATGNCACCACTTGAAAGAGCCTTTACCTATGTTGGCGGTTCTNGAAAAGAAATTGGCGGCGCGAGGCCTGCCACGTTTGATGNGACTTGCCTAGAAAGTCTCACCATCTGTCATCGAACCGCTCCTCTTGCCCCCGTGTCCATCCCGATCCGCCTTGCATAGTCGGTACCCTGGAATACAGTTCCGCTAACAAAGAAAGGATGAAAGAAGGAATCTCCTATTCGATCAGAAGTGTGAGGTGAGCCAGCTCAGCTTGTCCATCTCCTGGTCTCTCAACTTGTTCACCGGAATCCTGCAGGCAANGAAGAATGTCAAATGACCGCTGCAGCACTTGGGGCGGGAGATGATCTGTCACNAGTTGGAATGGTGTACGACAGAACCCTTTACGGCACCATCTCGAGTGGGGCAGGCGAATGCTTCGTGTTCAAACCGGCGATGCGCGCTTTGAGTTGCCAAAGGAGGGGGAACNCTTGTTTCGACTCATCTCCTTCCACTCTATACCCAGGTCAGTTAATGTGGGTCCGCGAATTGATGCGCCTGCGCCGGTGGGCGACGTATTGGTGTTGAGATACCGTTGGGCTTTCATCATCACTACGACCAGCGCNGAGGAAGTCATCATGGTAGAGCAAGCTCCCACTGAGGTTGCTTACAGTCTGGGCGCCCGAACCTTTGTGTCGATCCTACGACGCTCATTCGCNTGTGCTCCTCTATTGAACGCTCACATGTTAGAAATGATTGGCGTGCNAGGATCTGNGGAGGAATGGGAATCGCTCGAACCATTTGTTGCAAAAGCATGGGACAAATGGAATTTCGCAGTACGTGAGTTTAGGNTGTTCNCNAATCATAGNCTAACGACTCANTACAGCGCTCAGTCGAGCAGTCAGCCGTTTGTTCGCCNGCGAATGCGCTAACGCGAGGGTATCCAGGAATTGCCCCATGTCNGAGACCTCCGTTTGCTACTCAGGANGGGGAGCGCCAGGAGGCAGAGAAACGGGAGCTGGCCAGCGNTGGTGATCGTTTTGCAGCATTATCTCTGTGCACGATCTCGTCCGCCTCTCCACTATTGAAGNATCATCTACTCCNGACGCTCAACATGACCGAAGAACAGCTGAGGTCGCTNGAACNTTCCCTCAAGGANGCATGGAACACTTGGAATGGCCAAGTAAGGGTATCTCTNTCCTCAAATTATACACGCTAACTCTCTGGATACCGTGACAGCGCTNATCAGGGACTGGGTTTGACCTATCTTGAACTACCGCAATGGGCGCTTACTNGAATAATGNATGATTAATTNAGGCAGCTCCTTTCTTCAAATCTCGATTTGATTCATATTTGACACTGGTAACGNGTTGGATATGTTATACAGTAAAGGTGAANGCGCNCTCTNAGANGAAAGGGAAACAAGCTCAGTAAACGNCATTGACCTTTTTGTTCTCATACTGCTCCCACTTGTTCAAGATCGCATCCGCNACAAAATGGGCANCNTCCTTCCTCGAAATGGTGTACCCTTTTATCTCGCCTTCCGACACCCTGTANGGCTCCTTCTTCTCCTTTNCTTCCTTCACCGGTTTGTCCGCGACNCACTCCCCATCCGTAAGGAACGCAGGACGAACGACCAACACCCTCTTCAACGAACCAGCGCTCGGAAGGCCTTCCCTTTCCTTCCAGTTCTCCCCCATGATGTCTACTCCAGGNTCACCGTCAGCTTCAGCATCCCAGCNCCACCCAGCACAGTGGGCCAACACCCGCTCAGCGCCTGCTTTNTCTTCATGTGGAGCTTGAAGCAGCCAACCNTATAAAGGCTTGAGGGCAAGGGGAAGGGAATCATGGGATGTGCGGGTCAGCCCGATNGACGAGATTGAGACGATTCGGGTCTGTTCCCCNGTCCTCGAGCTCTCTGGCATGGTAGACAGGGCGTTGATGANAGATTGNGTGACCAGGTTGGGAGGGTCGATTATGAAGCCCTTTCCGAAAGTGAACTTAGGGGTACCNCCTACGAAGGACGTCAGCAGAATATNTGAGAAGAATNTGGTGACGANCCTTACCGACGGTNGACANAAGNACATCGACNTTNCGATCCTTNCTCGCCNTATCCCATGCTTTCTTGACGTCTTCACGAACNAGTGCATCNCCCTTCANNAANACAGCATGNCCACTCTNGACATACTGTTGGATCTCNTCGTCTGNNTCNAANGTCGCTGGNGANCGAAGGAGGAATGTAACAGTGGCTCCTGNAGCTGGAGNGGCNTNAGGATATGTAGGCANCATATNGGGGGCATATTCGACGTACCCAAGAGCCTCTTAGCGGAGTAATATCCTATGTTGCGNGAGGCGCCNATGGCGAAGACGTTGAGCGCTTGATTTCCTGACATGGTGCNAGGCNTGAANCGCTGCTNTNTGGTAGCTANGATGCTTTNCNAGGGGGTGANGTATTNNGGNNNGNATGTCTGGCANANNCTGCAGCCTTTATATCNTNGTTTAATACCGCCCGAGAATGACAACTGAATAGCGGCTCCACCGCGGCGCAGCAAGCCACAGACCGTGAAACACAGGGTGCCCCTGCGGATTTGCGGATTGAGTAATTACCTCACAGCTCTGGCGAGCAAAAGTCAATGCCGGACCCCAANTCGCTTGCAAGTCCACANTNCAAACGACGCGCGCTGGTGGAAAGTGACGACAAAGTGGTCCGCGCAGCGGACANCCAACGGCAATGATAAGAAACTATGAGATACCCCAGCCACCCCGACATGCCGGAGCTGCGATTAGTGATAGATGCGAGGGTCATTGGAANGTGAAGGACGAAAACCCGAAGTGTGTGTAGTATGAGATGAGGCAGCGACGGCAAGAACAACAATTAAAACNGGGAGAGGTAATGGGAGGCTGCTAAGCGATAGGCGGGACTAATCCGCGANATCNGGATTTCCCATAGGTCTGAAGATTCNACTGTANGTGGTGCTTGCGGTATNGACAACTTGAATGGCCNCGTAATGAGCGTCTTGAAGCACAGGGGCGCCATGCCTAGCGAGGGACTCAAGTCAGCATTTCTGCGCAGCGAAACAGCGCANNNAGCGACAGACNAACTCACTTTTCCCGTACGTGTATCGCNAGAGCGCAAANATCCCAAAGNTTCCCTATCTTCATCTCTGGGCACAATTTGCANTTCAAATNGCGCAGTGGTNCAAAACTATAAACGAANGGCCTTCGTTGCTTNACNGAAATCAAGGAGTACCGGTTGTCGAATCGGATGACGTCGCGGGNNTGGACTGGGTCNGNNATTCCGTGGCTNNAAGGCNAAGTGGATCANCTAGCCANCCAGAAAGCGNAGANANTNTGTNACNGNGGAGACTTACANTTCCTTGACGTGAGTAATGGCATTGGGAAGAGNGACGGAGAAATCGCAGTGCANCGGACAATGNGCACANCCCCAGGCNTTNACCNNNGGACGNTANATCAGCCNTTCGTGTTCGCGGACAAAGCGCGTCGCATCGGGGCAAAGGGGAACGAAGGCAGCAAATTCATCATCCTGGCGGTTATGGTCTTGAAGTGCATGGGTCACCTGCTCAAGGATGCGGTTAGTCGCGACTATATAGATATTAGAGTNGCTACTCACACATTCCTTCCATGTATACGCCTTTTTGCCATATACACCNTTACGATGTAAAGACGGCTCACACGTATCACAAAAGAAGCGATAATCGAGGTCGTCCATCTGCTNNGCNGTAGTAGTATCAGGATCGAGTCCCAGCTTCTNCANCAGTTTAACNACCACGTCTTCAGCGTCGGTAGAAAACTCCAGTTCTGTNTGCCCGACAGATATGCCGATNATGTCGTGCGAGTCGTCCAGGTAGCCTTCCCCGAAGTAGGGATCAAGGGACACGTAGCAGAGGTGGCTGAGAGCGGCATCCCAACCACANAGCACGTTNCCCAGTTTACACCGCTGGTCTAGGACCTTACACTGCGAACAAAGGAAAATAGTTCTTGCAAGATCNAGGGAAGCCTTAGCGTCTTCGATACNCATCGAAGGTCTGCCCGTATCATGCATCCACCGACGGGCCAGCTCATCGCGCTTCCTGTCCTGCCAATCCGCGATGAATTTCGGCAAGAGCGTCTCCGCTTGGGCATCAGGAAATCTTGCTGGACGATCNAGGGTTTGGTTGATGTANTCTTCAAAGGCTGGGATGCGCATGATCTCTCGGGTNGGAGGGAAGTGCAGCCATTCGCGAGGAGGTAGTGTNGATCGATAGCTCTCGCACTTGCCACGAATTTCNATCTTGCGGGCGTACCGTAACCGCCTGATAGCGCGCCTACGGACAGTCTTAATCAAGAAGTCTTTGTGTTCACGAAACTCTGAGAGGGCTGATTAGTGCCAAGNAGAGCAGCAAAGGCGCGTCAACCGCACCTTTCCGNGTCAGNTTCTGCAGTGCAAGCTTCTCGAAGTACGGCGTCCAGTCGAATGTGGCCGCAATAGAGATGTCTTCNGGCACGTAGCCCAAGTTCATGTTCTCNATNCGTTTGCGACATCTAGTTCTGTCAGTTCGCGGCCTCNNGGGCAACCGAAGGGACGCACCTTCTCAGACAATCCTTGGTGCGCTTACGATGCTCGTCTTGTANCTCTTGCAGAATACCCACNACCCAGCGCAACGTTATCATAGTGTGCTAGNNTGAATGTNAGCTGTGAAACATATCTNANNAGAACGAANACCGAACCTCGTTNGTCGCAGATATCTTCTGTAGCCGAAGTATCCTCCATATTCTAGGGTCAGACGCATCTACGACNTCCACNGGGTTNTCNTCCTCCTCGCGTTCTAGTTCTAGCTCTCTGAGTATTTGGGGCGCATACTTCTCGACATGTTTACGCATCCACCGCTTCTCNGTTCCACGCTCATGCGATCGCTGGCGGAGCGACAGTGTCACTGGAGAGNGCATCAGTNGGAAGCGATCACGAAGCGATGCTNATCTTACCNAGCCTACACCGACTCTGGCAGACGGTCTTCAGCTTAGAGTAAACGCGCTTNGGTTCTGGGTGGGAAGAGAACATCTGTAGGATATCCCTCTTCGATACAAAGTGTTTCTCCTGCTAAAATNAGCNGACATCCCGGNTAGATGAAGGATCTGCTTACAGTGCANGTATGGCACAAGTTCGTGTACAGGGCAACGTCTGGCTGTGCCCCACATCGNCCACAGTCCTAACATGAATGTCAGCCGACATCGCCGCGAGAGATAANCGGGTCGCCTTACCTCGCACTCCACCGAGCCAAACATTAGATCTGCCCACTGAGGCTCGGCCAAGTCTGTNGGNCAAGGAGGGAACGATGGTATCGCNGCGAAGGCTTCCCTCCANAGTGGNTATGATACAGGCTCTCGTAGCGCCTGCTTGAACATCCGACATGTCAAGGANANGTGNTANAGNTCAAGNGCGTTGAGNTGCTTGAACACCTGAGGATANCTTAGGCTAAANCTCTTGGNTNGACCTAATACGACACNCNCCTCAAATATCAGCTCNGTCGGNAGCGNCAGGANGCGCTCNAGGTTNCCNTGTATATGTGGCGTATCTNTAGACGCCATTCTTGCACGCTTCATGAGATGGCCCTTCAGGAAGTTCGCTATGAAGCTAGTTTCAGAATTCAGCGTTCGTTTGCATCGAGACAAGTAAGACGCACCCTGTAACATCGAACGCCTATATCCCTGCCAATATGGNGCNAGAAGNGACCAGCGTGTCCACCATATATCCNCTAACTCTTCATCNTCCGACGTCGTGAATGGCAAGAGACCCTCGAGGGTCTCTTCAACGTTGGTGGCCAGGACCATGGTAGGCGCCCNNGTCGTCATGACCGTCGGGAGCAAGTGGCGAGAGGGCGGAATTGGCGCCGACATCATANCGTTTNNCTCTCGGACCGACTCGNCACGGTGCCTGGGCCCNATTTNAACTTTGCCTCTGACTTCCACCNTCCTCAGCNGCCAAGATGAGCATTTTGCGACCATTCAANGCTACCGATATGTTCAAGTTCAACAATGTGTTAGTAGGAGTTAGCTTGGGTCTTACGGTCAAGATATTGACACTTTGCGGCAGGAACCTGGACATATGGACAGAAACTGTGCGTCAAATGGGAGTTGCANTGGGNCGTAGCTGACGTTTAGCTTGGATGTAGTATGGCATTGGCTTCTACCTATCATACCTCTCGCGGTGGCCAGACCTTTGCTGCACTCAGGAAGCCCCAAGTGGTCGCACAATGGGTTACAGTACGCTTCTCCCCATTCCAATCGATACCGGCCCCTCATTCGACCCATACAGTCCTCGGGAAGGCCGAGGGTGATAAGACAGACTGGCACGGGCACGTTACAGCTATCACCGTCGCGCCAGAATATCGCAGACTCGGGCTGGCACGCAAGATGATGCAGCTCCTCGAAACNGTNTCNGANGAAGTNTACAAGGGCTANTTCGTCGATCTCTACGTCCGATGCGCAAANCACCTCGCTATCGACATGTACGAAAAGATGGGGTACAGTGTGTATAGGCGAGTNAGGGANTACTANGGCAATNTNGGCGTTGGNAAGGGTGGACGGGATGAGGAGGANGCTTTCGGTGAGCCATTNTCGTCNGNNTTATCNNGGAGNCANNCTCTGANNGTNCANNAGATATGCGTAANCCNNTNTCGAGAGACGTACANAGNCGNTCGATACGNGCCAATGGNCGNGANATGATAGTCTCCCCGCAGGAGGTNTCGTAGAGTACCTACCACATTCNNGNGCTGCAANGACTNGTANANNNNCTNATNTAAAAGTACACANAGTNCNCGNCTAG